>PVLD010018240.1:0-11411 GCA_004027595.1 Dinomys branickii | reverse complement strand
AATTTTTTGTTTGTGTCTATGTTTACCATTTCTCATTCTTTCCTTTCCCTGCTGTGGATTTTGGTTATTGTCTGATACTGTTTCCTTTTATCACTAAGGATTTTTTTTTCCCTCCCTCCCTCCCTCCCTCTTCATGCTTTTCCTCCTTCCCACCTCCTGCTTTCCTTTCCTCTTCACTTCCGCTCTCCCTTTCCTTTGCCCTCCCTCTCCTGCTGGTAGTAGGTATCAAAATAGGGTCTTAACACATGCTAAGTAAGTGCCCTACCCCAGAGTTACATCCTAATCAGTCCTACTAGCAACACATTCTCTCCATTTTGGTTTGTGTGAGATAGTTTCATAGAATACAGAATTTTTGTTGGCAGGTTTTCCATGTTACTATATTTGATATACTGTGTCCTGACCTGGACTATTTCTGATATTGCTTCTGCTGAGATGTGCCTATTAATTGTGCTGCTGATCTTCTGTATGTAAAGAGTTATTTTTCTCTTGCTGTTTGAATATTCTGTGTTTGCTCTTGCATTTCAGAAACTTGATTATATATTGTTTCTTGGCCTTTGGCTAAGATCAAGTACAGAAAGTTGACTATTATCTGGTATAAATTCAATGAGCTTCTTTGATCTTGTGCTTATCAGTTTTCCATTGCTATAATGAAATACACAGGCTGGGTGAAGAAAAGAAGTTTGCTTACCTCACAGATTTGGTGACCAAAAGTCTAAACAATGTGGTCCCAGCCCTGCTCAGTTCTGGCAAAGGCCCCTTGACTGCCTGACATGGCAGATGGCATTATGGTTGGAACACATGCAAAAGGGTTAGATCATGGGGTGAATCCAGGAAGCTACACCATGGGAAGGGTGGGCTCCTCACTCTTAATGACCACTGCGCTCACAGGAAGTAGCTTGATCACACTGTTACTGCACATGCCCTTCTGAGGGCAGCATCCCAGTGGCTTCTCAGTGTCTACACTGCCTCACTGGGAGGCTTCCCACACAAGAACCTGTGAGAGACAGACAAACCACATCCACACCACAGCAGATCTGGATGATAACTTCTCTCATCAAGTATGGGAGATTTCCAGCCATTACTTCCCCACTGACATTTCTGCTTTTTTCTCTCTTTCCTTCTGGAACTCTCATTATAAGTATATTGGTATATGTGATCTCTTCCTGCAGCTCTGTTTATTTTTCTTGAATCTGTTTTTTTCTGTTCTTTGGACTAGGTAATTTCTAATGGTCTGTCTTTAATAGACAAGAATACAAATTTGCCCCCAAAAGCAAAAGTAGGAATGTGGGATTATGTTAACTAAAAAGCTTCTGCATAGCAAAGGATCAGTCAGGAAAGTGAAGGAACAATCTACAAGATGGGAAAAAATAGTTGCAAGTCTGATAAAGGATTAATATCTAAAATATGTAAGGAATTCAAATAACTCGCAGTAAGAAAACAACCTGAAAAAAATGGCAAAAGGTCTGAAATTTTTCTCCAAAATATGCAAATGCCAACAGGTATATGAAAAAAGTGGGCCACATCACCAATCTTCAAGGACATATCACTGCAAACTACAATGAGGTATCATTTCACACCTGTTAGAATGGCTGTTATCAACCAGCTACCAGGTGTTGGCCAGGATGTAAGGGAAAAAGAACTCTTATATACTGTTGATGGAAGAATAAAGTGGTAATTATGGAAAACAATGTGGAGATTCCTCCAAAAATTATTAATAGTATTACCGTGTAGCACAATAGTGCCACTACTGGGTACACATCCAAAGGAAATTAATTCTGTATGTTAATAAAACACCTGCACACCTATGTTAATCACAGCATTACTCAGGAGAACCAAGGTAAATGCCATCAGGGTACCCAATGATGTAGGTAAAAAGAAATTGTATGTGTGTGTATGTTTAATACTGTTTGACCTAAAAGAAGGAACTTCTCATTCTTAAGCAACTGGGTAAACTTGGAGGATATTATGTTAGTGAAATAAGCCAGTGTGATTTTGTAAAGTATATATTTGATCTTTGTCCTTTTTGCTGCATATAACTCCTAAAGCCCTTGGAATCCTTGCAATGTACTAATGAGTTGATGGCTGGCTGGGAGCCCCTGATAGGTACAGGATGAGGGCTGGTCACCTGAAAGACCACGGCGAGAACACAGGGTTGGGACTTTGAGCCCCACCTCCTGGCTTCTAGGGAAAGGAGAAGGGTTGGAAGTTAAGCTGATCACCAGTGATCAGTGCTTTAATCTGTTGATGTAGTGAAGCCTCCACAAATACTGAAAAGACAGTTGGCCACTTGGAGGTCTCGGGGAACGGTGTAACTGGGCAGAGGAGTCTCCAGTCTGCTTCCTTCTGCCTTACCTGCTTCGTGCATCTTTTCATCAGTATTTTTAATAGTAGCATTGTAGTGAGCCATAGTGTAAGGAAATGTTTCCCTGGGTTCTGTGAGCCATTTAGCAAATCTGGAACCTGAGAAGAGGTTATGGGAACCTTGATTTGTAGCTGCCCATCAGAAGCACTGGTTTTGTTTTGTGTTTTGTCTTTTTGAGACAGGGTCTCACTGTGGAGTTCAGGCTGGTCTTGAACTCATTTTGTAGCCCAGGCTGACCTTGAACTCGCAACATTCTCTTGCCTCAGCCTCCAGAATGCTAGGATTATAGGTGTGTGCCAGCACACCTGGCAGAAGCACTGGTAAAACAACCTGAGCTGTTACTCGTACTTGGGTAGGAGGGCAGCTTATTGACTGAGCCCTCAGCCTGTTATTTATGATCCCATCTCCATGTAGTACCAGAATTACATTGAATTAGAGCACACTCAACTGATAACACACCTGTAATGTTTGCTGGATGTGTGGGGGAAACCCTCACACCTCTGATGTTAGAACTGACCTGTATTTCAGAATAAAAAACAGTCTGGGTTTGATTTTCTATGTATTGTTGAAACGAAAGACAAATACTACATGTCATTCCTGTGTTGATCTCAGAAGAGAGCAGAGTGAGGTTTACCCTGGGCCTGGGTAGGTAGTGCAGGGAGGGAGGTTGGAGAGATGCTGGTCAAAGGGCACAGCATTTCAGCAATATGTTCAGGAAATGTACAATATGTTGACTATACTTAATAATACTTTGTATTCTTGAAAAATTCTGAGAGTGCATATAGTTCTTTTAACCATAAAAAATATAAGGTAATACGTATGTTAATTAGCTAGATTTAGTCATTCTACAGTGTGTTTATACCTCAGAACATCATGTTGTATAATATATGGTAAATACATACAATTTTATCTACCCATTTAAATAAGAAAAAATGTGGTCTTGCTGTAATACATTATCTAAAACTTTCACTGACTCTTTGCTATCGAAGACTTGTTGATAGTACACATTTTTAAATTTGTTTTTTGAGGTAGGGTCTCTCCACGTAGTTCAGGCTGGCCTTGAACTCCGTAAGTGGTGTAAACTGGCCTCAAACTCTTGGCAATCATCCTGCCTCAGCCTCCTCAATACGGAGATTACAAATGTGCAACACCACGCCTTTTACTAGTAGACTTTTTTCTTTTTTTTTTTTATATAGGTCTTGCTATGTAGTTGAAGATGTCCTTGAACTCACTGTGTAGTCCAGCCTGGTCTCAAACTCATGGCAATCCTGCCTCAGCCTCCAAAGTGCTGGGATTGTAGGCATGTGTTACCATGTGGCATTATTAGTATACTCTTTAATTTTAGTTTTCATTTTATTCTTTTGTATAGTTTCTATTCTCTGTTGAAATTTCTTATCAAGTCATATTCCCTTTAGTTCTTTGAACATATATATATATTTTTTTACTTTCACAGCAATCCAGACATAATAATCACCTTTATTAATTAGGGAACAGTGGGGAGGCTCCAGAAATCCAGGTTTCTAGGTACTGGCCAAGAGCTAGACTTAGGCGGGAGACCTCTCTAGAAGAAGCAGTCTGCAGGGCTGTTCTGCCAGTTCTTTTCTGCCTAGCATCCTTGTCTCACTCCATACCTCCTCCACACTATTGGGCTTAGAAGCCAGGGGAAGTCCACTATGGAGTTATACCCTAGCCCCTTTTCTTTTTTATTTTGAGGTAGTTTCCCTAAGTTGCCAGGGTTGAACTCAAACTTATAATCTTCCTGCCTCTGCCTCCCAAGTACCTGGGATCACAAGAATGTGCCACCATGCCTGGCTTCTTTTTTTTAATTAAGCTACTTACAGTGTTTTGTCTATGAGTATAGTGGCCAAAGTTACTTTGTTGGCTTTTTAGAAGCTTAAACTCTGATTTCTTTTAAAATATTTTTCCCTTAGTCTGGTAGCTGTATCGTTTGATCAAATTAAGGATCATTATTTTTTGTTTTTGTTGCAAAAAAATATTTTTGTTGTTTCTCTAAACGTAGAATAAAGTGCAGGCTTGTTGTGAAACTGATTAGAATACAACCATACATTTTATGGTTTAAATTATTTACTTGGAATGGTTTTATATGTGACAATTCTTTGTATCTCCCAAACATGATAATGCCTTTGTTTCTTTCCTAGCACGACTGCGTGGTGTACATGATGGTCTGTTCACAGGACAGATAGATGCTGTGGATACTTTTAATGCTACTTACAGAGTGACTTTCGATAGGACAGGGCTTGGGACTCATACCATCCCTGACTATGAAGTTCTTGTAAGTAGTCTTGTAATACATTTGTTTTACGCCTGATCACATAATTACATAGATGGTCTTAATTACATAGATTGTGTCATTTTCTTAAAAGCTGTATTTTGGGTAGAATCAAGACTTCAGTTCATAAAGGAAGAGACCTTAAAGGTTCCAAACTCTGTTTTACTAGACTCCCATAACAGTTACGCTTAAGTCTTGTATTTCCAGGTTCCTTCCATGGTTCTCTACCCATACAGTATTTCAGTGTGATAAACTGATCTCTTTTTCAGCTATAGGTTAGTCAGTCCTCCCAGCTATAGGTTAAGGTATTGTCTTGCAAAAGACCTTTAAAAGTATATAACATCTTACACTTTAAGATTTGTTCTGTTTAGCAGGGCATGGTGGCGCATGCCAGAAATCCCAGCACTTGGAAGGCTGAGGCAAGGAGGATCTTTGCAAGTTCAAGACCATCCTGAGCTACAAAGTGAGCTCAAGGCCAGCCTGAACTGTATAGTGAGACCCTGTCTTTAAAAAAAAAAAAGACAAAAAGAGATTTGTTCTGTTTTCTCCACTAGGGAGGAGCGTCACTGTGAATTGGAGACCAGCCTGGGTTACATAGTTAAAGGCCAACCTGAGTGAGACCCTTTCTTAAAAAAACAATTTGTTCTGTTTTACCCTTACAGTTACAGGGAGGGGGAATGACAAAATTGAGACGTAAGTATAAGTAATTTTTTCAAGGCTCTAAAGCTGTTCTCCTGTCAGTCTGAGCCTAGAATCCAGATCTTTTGGACACATTATTTCATGCGCATTTGTGACTTAGCAAAGTTATGAAACTGTGTACCTTCCTGTGCAGTGCTGGGGATGGACCCTCAGGCTTCACATGCTGAGCATGCTCTAGACTGTTGAGATACATCTTACTCTGCATAGTGTCCTCATACATGAAAGGATGTTAAGAACTAATACAACTGCATTCTGAGAGAGGGTTTTACAAATGGACAAATAATGATTTGTTTGCTTCTTTTTCTGCACTACTGGGAATTGAACGAAGCCTTCTATCTCTGATTCTATGTATTTATTTATTTTTGGTGCCGGTAATCAAACTCATGACCTCAGGCTTGCTAGGCAAGTGCTTATGCTGCTCAGTTGTATCCCCAGCCCTCTGACTCTCACATTGGTGGGATTACAGGCCTATGCCACCATATCTGGCTATAAATAATGAATTTTTTATAATAAAGGAATCTTTTTCTAAGCATAATTGAAATTAAATTTCCGTTTTACTCTTTTTTCTTTGTTATAAAATTAACTTTTAAGAATTATTATTAAAGATCAAAAAGGTTTTATCTCTTTAATGGAAAAATAGAATTTTCCTTTTCTAATATATACTTGTTTGTTTGTTTGTTTGTTTTTTGAGATAAGGTCTTGCTTTGTAGTTCAGGCTGGCCCTGAACTCACTGTGTAGCCCAGACTGGCCTGGAATTCAGCAATCCTCCTGCCTCAGCCTCCTCAGTGCTGGGATTACAAGTATGTACCACCACACCTGGCACTAGTACATACTTTTAAAAAAACTGTGACTTCCTGTTTGGGATGAGGATATCCCTATCAAACATCTTTTAGAAAGGAACACTAGAGAAGATATAAAACTTGGAGTAGATATAGAACAAAATATATCACCATTAAGTCTTTCCATTCAAGAAATCATTAAACCTCCCCTTTCAAAAAAGGAAGATTTGGGCCCAGCATAATGTCAGCAGTTGGGAGGCTAAGGGAGGATCACTGAGTCCAGGAG
This sequence comes from Dinomys branickii, assembly GCA_004027595.1. NCBI lineage: Eukaryota > Metazoa > Chordata > Mammalia > Rodentia > Dinomyidae > Dinomys > Dinomys branickii. Next base: position 4,994 of record PVLD010018240.1, on the reverse strand, counting down.
TCCAGACAACATATCCCACCTCAAAACTAAACAAAACCCACAGTCTTTAAAACACACAAGGAAAATTGCTTTCGTGTTTCATTAATTTCTGAGAGTGGAGGAACTGTCCCTCTGCTAGGCAAGGATTTTGAATTTCAAAAATTTCTCCTTAAGAGTTGAGTTTGAGTATACTAGAACATATTCATATAGTCTAAATGTTAAGGGGCTGGGGATATAGCTCAGTGGAATAAGTGCTTGCCTAGCAAGCACAGGGTCCTGAGTTCGATCCCCAGTACCGCCAAAAACAAAACAAAACAAAACAAAACAAAACAAAAAAATCATATAGTCTAAATGCTGATAACCAAAGATAAAGCACTTTCAAGTTAATTAAGAATTCTTTTAACTGTTTGGTCTTTTTTTTTTAACCAAGATCCTTTGGTCTTTTTTTTTTTTTTTTTTTTTTTTTTTTTTTTTTTTTTTTTTTGGTCCCAGGGATCAAACTCAGGACCTTGCATTTGTGAGGCAGGCATTTGTGCCACTGAGGTGTATCACTGGCTGGTCATTTTCTTGTCTTCATTCTTTTTCTGTTTTGTAGGTTCAATCTTTTTCAGCAAAGTAGTGTTTTCAGTCTCGGATCTAGTCTTTGATATTTGTAGAATAACACATTCTATAATAACCATAGAATATGCTGTATAGACTTTTACAAATTATGGACTCTGAGAAATTATATATCTCAAGGTGAGCAATGACATTTATAAAGCTTATGTGGTGAGTAAAGCTCTCTGAGTGTTGTGGGTTCTTCTTTGTTCCCAAAGAGTAATGAGCCTCATGAAACCATGCCCATTGCTGCCTTTGGACAGAAACAGCGGCCTTCTCGATTCTTTATGACCCCACCACGGTTACATTATACTCCTCCTCTGCAGTCGCCAGTTACAGTAAGTAAGATTTTAGGGACACCATCAGTATTTTAATTAAGATCTATGATCTTATGAAGTATATAGCTGTTACAATAACTTCATGTATTATCTGTTCTGCTTTGGGTTGTCAAATATAAAATAGTTACTTTGACTGTGGAAATATTTTCCTTCTTATTGGATTTTAATGCATTAAATATAATAGAACTTTATCTAAAGATGAAGTACCTTCTTTTGGTCAGTGATTTTCTTCTATTCCCATAGGACAGTGATCCTTTATTAGGACAATCACCTTGGAGAAGTAAAATTTCAGGCTCTGACACTGAAACACTGGGTGGTTTTCCAGTAGAATTCCTTATTCAAGTGGTAAGCAGTATCTTGCTGTTTCTTTAAGAACTTAGTGTCTTTTGTGTTATTAAAATTTGTCTAGGGACAGATTTTTTATATTATATAGGTTTTAAGGACTGCTATTTTCAATAAAGCTTGAAAATGAAAGTTAGCCAAAAATAACTCAAGAGTTCTTTCTTAGTTGACTTTGTTTTGTAACACTAAAAGTGACTATGTACTCGTTAAATATTTAGGGACTAGACACCAAGAAATCTTAAGTCTAACCCAGGTGTGGTGGCCCAACCTTGTTAGCCAGCACTCTTGGGAGGCTGAGATAGAATGATCACAAATTCAAGCCCACCTGGGCAATTTAGTGAAACCCTGACTCAAAAGGCTGAGGATGTAACTCAGTGCAAAACACTGGGTTCCACCCCCAGTAACTAACACACACACGCAGTCTAAATTGAAATAAATATGTAAATATTATATGTATAATCTTCCGAAGTGCCAGGCATTAGGAAGGGCACACCTGTAACCCCAGCACTCAGGAGCCTGAGGCAGGAGGATCACTGCAAGTTCAGTGAATTCAGTCTGAACTATACATAGTGAGACCCTGTCTCAAAAAAAATTATTCCTAAGTGACCTGACTCTTAAAAGTTTAATGAGTTGTTGGTTATAAAAATTAGGTTAAATAAATTGTTCAGTTTATCATAGTCTAATAATTTCTTTCTTTCTTTTTTTTTGGTACCAGGAATCGAACTCACAACCTCACACTTGTCAGGCAGGTGCTGTGCCACTGAGCTATATCCCTGGCCCTAATTTTTTCTTTTTTGAAAATAAAACTGCTTTGGCATGAGATAAGTATAATCTATAAGTAAAGATATTTATAGCCAGGCGTGGTGCATACCTGTAGCCCAGCACTCTGGGAGGCTGAGACAGGAGTATCACAAGTTTGAACCTAGCCTGTGGGTTATACAGTGACTTTATGAGACCCTATCTCAAAATAAAAAAGATCTGGCAATATAATGTAGTGTGAAAACTCTGAGTTCAATGCCTAGTACCAGCAGAAAAGATGTTTATAACAATCCATTAAAATATTCAGTGCTTTCTTTTTGGCAGTTGATACTATTTTGAGGAAAAGTATTACCATTTGTGTGCATGTGTATAGCATTCTGTATTAATCTTATGCTCTTAATTACTCCTACAATATAAAGTGTCTTGTGTCTTTTGGCTTCCAAACATAGATATTTTGTTCCTTGAGACAGGAGGGTCTCGCCATGCAGTGCAGGCTGGCCTTGGTCTCACAGTGTAGCCTAGGCTGGCCTAGAACCCATGGCAGTTCTCCTGCGTCAGCCTCTTGAGTACTGGGATTACAGGCATGTAGAAGTATGTGCAGCCCAAAGGTACATACTTCCATATGAGAGATTGAAGATATGGGAAGAGCCAAGGCTTAGTTAGCCCTTTCACAAACGGAACATGGAGCACTTTTTAGGGGAGGCAGTGCATTAGGAGAGGTCCAGAGAGAACAATAAGCAGAAGGCACCACAGCTCATTACCATAGTACATCTAAAGAATTGGTATCTTAATTGATACTTACATGTTCATTTCTTTTTTAATTTAATAGACCTTGTTCTTGTAGAGCAGTCTTAGGTTCACAGAAAAATGGAGAGAGAAGTTGCACATAGCGCACATATTGAGGAAGGTGCACATATTTTCTGTGTGTCCCTTTGCCTAGCACAGGGACAGTCCCTCCACTGTCAATGTCCCCCGCCAGGACAGACACTGACAGCATCATCACCCAAAGGACAAAGAGTTCGTTAGGGCTCACTCGTGGTGTTGCATATTTTAAAGGGTTAGACAAAGTTATTGATAATTACAGCACGATACAGAGTAGCTTCACTACCTCAAATACTGACTTTTTATTGTTTTTTTTTTTTTTTTTGGTACCAGGAATTGAACTCAGGACCTTGTGCTTGCCAGGCAGGCGCTTATGCCACTGAGCTATATCCCTGGCTAAAAATCTCTTGTGTCCCAGCAAAAGATCATCCATTCCCTCCAGCGCTGGGCACCACTGATCTTTTTCTGTCTCCCTAGCTGTGCCTTTTCTAGAATGTCATATAGCCGGAATCATACAGTATATTTATTTTTCATGCTTTTTATTTACTAACATACATTGAAGTTACATTCCTCCGTATCTTTTTTGAGGGGAGGGTTGGGATTGAGACAGGGTCTGGCTTTGAACTCACTGAGTAGCACAATCTGGCCTTGAACTCCTGCTTCAGCCTCCTAAGTGCTAGGATTACAGGTGTGTACTACAATGCTTTTTTCTCTTTTTTCTTTTTTTTGAGACAGGGTTCTACCATGTAGTACAGGTTGGCCTTGAACTCACTATGTAGCCCAGACTAACCTCAAATTTGAGATCCTCCTGCCTCAACCTCTGAGTGCAGGTGTTACAGGCATGCACCACCATGTCCAGCTCCCTCCATGTCTTTTCATGGCTTGATATCTCATTTCTTTTTAGCACTGAATTATATTCCATTGTATGAATGTGCCACTGTTTGTGTCGCCATTCACCTACTGAGAGGATGTCTTCATTGCTTCCAAGTATTGACAGTTATGAATTATAGCTCTGCCATAAACGGCTGTGTGCAGGTCTTTGTCAAGATATAAGTTTTTTTCTACTTTTGTATCCTATAAACTGGTGATTGCATCTAGAAGTTTGGTTAGATTATTCCTTCTTTGCTTAAAGTTGAAATAGTTAAGAACTTCACCAATTAAATTGTTTACCCAGTGGTAACTGTTTGTATAGCAAATGAAGATAAATGTTTTTTGATTTTTGCTTTGCTTTCCGATTTATCAGATAATGGGTTTGGTCACTAGCAGTTTCTAACAGTAGTTAAGTTTGGAGTTTTTTATTTCTTTTTTTTAAGGATCAGTGTGAACTTACATATTGTTAAATTTAAGCTTCAGTTCTTTGACGTCTTTATTTTTATGGTCCACAAATTGTCCTATTTTGAGCTGTGAAAGCTGGCTCAATTTGACTCCTTAGTCCTTTTAACATGTCTTAGTTACATAGATTTTTAAATAATATTTTCTTGTCAGCTAATCAAATATGTAAAATGAAATGCTTACTGTATTTATGTTGAGACATTAAAATCTGCTTAAATGTCTTAGTAAAAAACTGGAAATTTGATATCTGACTAAAAATGCCTCGTTTATTCCAAAACATTTCTTCTTTCTTTATAGACTAAATTATCAAAAATTCTCATGATTAAAAAGGAACATATCAAGAAATTAAGGGAAATGAACACAGAAGCAGAAAAATTGGTAAGAATTTTTATTTATTATCTTTTAAATTCCCTTTTTTTACTTATTACTCTTAAAATGATAAGCCTTGTATCTAGTGGTTCTTAAATATCTTAATGGAAAATAACCTTGAGGTAAATGTTATTTTCAGATCATCATTTGCTTTCACTGCTCTTGTTCCTTTGAACACATGCAAATAAATTAGCAGTGAAGTGAAGTGCAGTGCCCCAGACTCCATCCTGCTGCTGACTGACAGCTGAGTAAGAGTCAGGAATGGGTGAGGCTTTTGATAGATTGCATGAGTGTAGAATCCCTAGGACTGGTACATCTGACTACGGCAGTTATAATAATAGTGGTTATCATAAAAATAGTTTTACAATAAGTAAATCAAAAAATATAGCTGGGTGTGATACCACATGCCTATAATCCCAGCTGAGGCAGGAGGGTCCCTGTGGATTTAAGGCCAAC
>PVLD010018239.1:0-39565 GCA_004027595.1 Dinomys branickii | reverse complement strand
CAGTCCTTGAAGCTGCTTTGATGTCTCTCGCTGGGCTGAGCTTCTTCCCGATTCAGGAAAAACCGGTTAGAGCGTGCACTTAACTCACCCTGTGATCGTGCAGACAGGAGTGCCGTTCACATGTTTTTCCCTGGATGGAGATTTTCCCCGACTCAGGAATCCCGCCAGCTGGTCGCTGTTGCTCCAGTTCGCGCAGCGCTGGCTGCGGAGGTGGGGTTCTGAGCGGGATCCCGGAGCACTGCCCGGTTTGGCGCAGTTTGTCCCAGTAGCGCGTTCTCTGTCGGGTTTAGGAGCTGAAGCCGTTCTTCCCTCCGCACTCGCTCTCTCGGCTAGTCGTCTTCTTCCCAGAAGTCCTTATTTCTGTCTTCATATTGCTATATTTCACTGTTTGGGTGGTAATCCTCTGGGAGGTTCTCTCTCTGCTGCCTACCCGGTCGCCATCTTCCCGGAAGTTCCTGCCAACATCATATTAAATGGACAAAAACTGAAAGCTTTCACTTTAAAATCAGGAACAAGATAAAGATGTCCATGGTCACCACTCCTATTCAATACAGTTCTGGAAATATTAGCCACAGCAATTAGACAAGAGAGAGAAATAAAAGGAATAAGGATAGGAAAGGAAAAAATGAAGTTATCAATATAAACATATGACATGATACTCTACATAGATGACACCAAAAACCACACCAAAAGAACCCTAGAATTAATAAACAAATTCAGTAGCATAGCTTGATACAAAACACTCAAAAATCAATAGCATTCCTATACACAAATAACAAACACAATGAGAGAGAAATTAGAGAAGCCATACCTTTCACAATAGCATCTAAAATGTTGAAATACTTAGGATCAATCTAACAAAAGAAGTAAAAGATCTATACAGTGAAAACTACAGTCCTCTGAAAAAAGAGATTGATGAGGATTTCAGAAAGTGGAAAGATATTCCTTGCTCATGAATAGGAAGAACCACCATTGTGAAAATGGCCATACTCCCAAAATTGTTGTACAGATTCAGTGCAATCCCAACTAAAATACCATTAGTATACCTCACAGATCCAGAGAAAACATTCCTAAAATTCATCTGGAACCAGAAGAGACCCAGAATAGCAAAAGCAAACCTGGACAACAAAGGCAAGACAGGAGGTATCACAATCCCTGACTTGAAATTATACTACAAAGCTACTGTGATAAAATCAGCATGGTATTGGCAAAAAAACAGATCTAAAGCTCAATGGAACAGATTAGAAGATGCAGCGACAGCTACAAACACACTCAGGCAACTTATCTTTGACAAAAAGGCCAAACATGTTCACTGGAAGAAAGATTGCCTCTTCAATAAATGGTGCTGGAAAAACTGCCTCTCCACATGCCAAAGTCTGAAATTAGACCCATGTCTATCACCATACACCAAACTAAAGTCAAAATGTCTTAAAGGTCTCAATATGAAAACAGAAACATTAAATCTATTGAAAGAGAAAGTAGGTAGAAATCTTGAAGACATAGGGGTAGGCAGAGAGTTCATGAACGAAAATCAAACTGCATGGGAAACACTTCAAAGAATCAACAGCTGAGATCTCATCTTATTGAAAAGTTTTTCCAGAGCAAAAGAAATCACTAACAGGGTAAAAAGGAAACCCATGAATTGAGAAAAAATTTTAGCCAACTGTCCCTCAAACAAAGGACTCCTATCTAGAACATACAAAGAATTTTTAAAAGTCAGGCCCCCCACATTCAAAGACTCAATCCAAATATGGGTATCTGAGATGAATACACACTTCTAAGATGAAGAAATACAAATGCAAAAAAAATATGAAAAAATGTTCCATATCATTAGTCATTCAAGAAATGCAACACTGAGATTCCATCTCACTCCAGAAAGAAAGGCTGTCATCAAGAAATCAACCAATAATAAATTCTGGAGGGGCTATGGGGAAAAAGGAACCCTTCTCCACTGTTTGTGAGAGTGTAGATTGGTGCAACACTGTGGAAATCAGTGTGGATATTCCTCAGTAAACTAGGATTAGAGGACCCATTCAATCCTGCTATTCCTCTCCTGGGTATTTTTCCAGAAGACCAGAAAACACCATATCACAGTGATATATGTGCACCCATATTTTTAGCAGTGCAATTTGCAGTAGCTAAATCCTAGAAACAGCCCAAATGTCCATCAACTGAGAAATGGATAAAAAGATATGGTGTTTTTATACAATGGAGTATTAGCTAAGGATATTTGAGGCTTTTATAGGTAAATGGATGCAACTAGAGACCATACTCATAAGTGAAATAAATCAGACACACATGTGTAAACATCATACTGCCTTCCTTGTATAAGAACATGGAAAAGTAAATAAAATCTGAAAAGTACAATAGATTTGTGAAAGGAAAAGAAACTACTCAAATAGGAAAGAACAACTGGAATGAGAGAAAAGAGAAAAAAGAAAGAAGAAAGGGAGAGAAATACATATATATACAAGATAGCTAAGAGAATTGTATTACTAATTTCTATTGGTTTATTGAAAGGAGCAGTTAGTGTGTAATTGTTTGATCAATTGTACATGCCTATATCTGATTATCTGAGTAACCACTTTGAAGATGACAATATGTAATATAACACCCATTGTTGATTTCCTATAACCTTGTTTTGAGATTCTGTGTCATTTTTACTATTTTTATGTTGTTTTGTTTATGCCTTTGTTTTTGTCACTTTCTCTGTAAAACTAGAAAAAGAAAAAATATGTGTATATATATTTGTATATTTGTAAATATGTATGTATATATTTTATGGTTTTTTGTTATTTTCTCTGTAAAACTAAAAAAAGAAATACATATATATGCATATATATGTACAGATAAGGACAGCTGGGATAAGTATGTTGCTGATGTCTATTGGTTTATTGAAAGAAACAGTTAATGCTCAATTTTTTTTCTTGACCAATTTTGCATGCTTATATCTGGTAATCATAACAACTATTTGAAGAAAAGAATATGCAATATAACAAGCATTGCTGAATTCCTATCATCTTGTTAAATGGTGCTCTGTTTCATTTCTAATGTTTTTTGTTACTTGATATTGTCTTTAATAGTTTGATCAATCTTGCATTCTTACATATGGTAATCTGAGCAACTTCGTTGAAGATAACAGTATGTCATATAACAAACATTGTTAATTCCTCTCATCTTGTTTTGAAGTCCTGTATCATTTTCATTGTTATTGTATTGTTTTGTTTTTGTCTTCATTCTTGTTATTTTTTTCTCTTTAAAATAAAAAATAAAATAAAAATTGATAAATAGTAATTATGTTTGTTTATAGCGCCTAGTGTCTGATGTTCTGCTGTGCATACATATGCAAAATAATCATATCAGACAATTCAACCTATCCTTCATATCACATACTTACCGTTTCTCTGTGGTGATAACACTTAAAATCTACACTTTTAGCCATTTTGAACTATACAATCCATTGTTATTAACTGTACTCACCATGCTGTCCACAGGCTCCAGAACTTACTCTTCTTACTTGACAATGATCCCTTTGACTCATATTCCCCTCATCCTAGATTTACTGTCTCAGCCTAGAATCTAAGAGGTTGATGCGACACATCAGACAGCTCTGGAAGGCTCCTCCCAGCCTAGCTCTCTATTCCCCGAGACAGAAGCAGCCCTTGCGAGGCCCCAGTGATACATTTCTCTTCTCTTTCCTTTGACAGAGCTGGAAGCTTCTCACAGTAGCACCCAGAATCACAGTTTAGTAAGAGGCACAGTCGAACACCAACCAAGTCTGCCTCATCTCCAAAACCCATGTTCAGTACCTGTATCATTGCATTTCATCAGCAAGCCACCTCCTTAATCCTCCTTCCGGTTCCTGAGTGAGGAGAGAGGGCCAGGCGGACAGCTTCCCCACCCCCCACCCAACCTAAAGACTGTGCTCCACAAAGCAACAGATTTACCTTTCATTTTATCATTCTTTTTTGGTGTGAGGGGAGGGATTGTGCAGGTGTGTGTGTGTGTGTGCGTGTGGGCGTGTGCATGCATGCATATGCAGGTGCTAACAATAAATTCAGTTCCAAGCAGCTATTTGTAAGTCCATTTGTTTTCAACTCCAAAGCACCTAGTAAGAGTTAAGCTTGTAATCCCCAGATCCATTTCCACCAAATAGAAGAGTGCGTTGGTGCTTCACATAATCTGTTTTGCTCTGATATGTGTTGTTTTTTCTAAAATAGCCCCAGTTCTCCCACTTCTGAAATCTATTAAGCCAGGCAAACCCTCTTTTTCGAGCCTCCTACCAGAGAAGGCCTGAAGAGCTACACCACCAACATCACTTTGACCTTGCACAGACGTGAGGGGTCCTGACCTGTAGAATCAGCCACCACTCATAACAAGCACAGTACTTTTCCCATGACCTTTATACTCGCAAACAGACTCCTGTCCTTTCCTGAATTCTCATCAGGCCCGTGGCTCCCATTCACACTGTTCCACACACTCAAAAATTTTCCATTTCTTGCTTTCTCCCAATTTTCTTTCATCATATTTTGCTGATTATTGTCCATGGCATGGGAACAGCATTTTCTACCTACTCTTAGTCCTTTACGATCATGCCACTGTCAAAACAATTTATCTCGTTTTCACTTGCAACATCCATTTTCTCACCACTTTCAGTTTTCAAAATTATTATTCTACTTTGGTTTCCATCGTAACCATATGTCTCTCCTAACTTGCATTTTCAGCACACATATTCGCAGTTTTTCCACTTATTGGTCATGATGATAACAATGTTTTTGTGAAACACCTTCAGTCTAAGCACAGACACCACAAACAGGATCTAAGGAATCAAAGGACAACCAAGCACAACCACTGACGCCGTCTGTTGGTGGCAGGGACAGCTGGAGTGATTTTGTTGTGGATCAAGGGTTGGAAACTTCATTTATTTATAAATAAAGTTTTATGGGAACACAGCCATGCCTGTTCATTTAGGTGTCATCTGTGTCTGCTTTTGAACTACAGTGACAGAGTTGAATAGTTGTGACAAGCAATGTGGTCTTCAAAGTGTAAGCTACAGTTGTCCATCTATGCAAACTGGAGTTTAATGCCAAAATTCAAGCTTGCTTGAGTCCCTTTTATGAAATGATGTGGTATTTGCGTATAGCCTATGAGCATCCTCCCATAGACTAGAAGTTACCCCTTGCTTACCTCATCTAATATTACAATATTACATGCAAATACCTTATCTTTTAGGGGAAGGTCATACATGCTCAGTAGAGATGAGATTTTTTTAAAAAGATTTTCAATTTGGAGTTGGTTGAATCCACAGACAGATGGAGAACCCAGGAATACAAAAGGCCAGCTATAGTTATGACCTGGCTCTTCACAGAAAGAATTAGCCAACCATGACTCTGGAGCATTTTTCAAAATTAAGAAATTAAAATTCACAAGAGGAGGAATATATAATTTGAGTCCATATTCAAGGGCCAGAGAGATGGCCCTCCTAAAGTCCTTTGCATAACACCTGAGACCATTGTGAGAGCATTCCTCCTAAATAAAAAAAGACCGAAACTCAACCTGACCCAGTCAGAAAGTTTTAGTCAATGAAAGAAAATTTCTCGGTCTTATACCATGGCGGTAACTGTGACTCATTTTAGCTATTTCCAAAGATGCACATCTGGACCTGGAGCGAAGAGAGCTTGTCTTCATCAGCTGTCTCCTCAGTCACACCGCATCACATACCACCTCCAAACTCAGTGGCACACAGTAGTAAGCATTTATGCCTCACTCTGCATCTGCAGGTTCCTGGAGAGGCTCTGCCTCATGCCACAGCTCTGAAGTGTCTGATTCCATTCCCACACCTCTCCTTCACCTGGCACTGTGATATACCCAGGGAGCATGTTCTTCTGGCAATGGACAAAACCCAAGGAGGCCAATCCCACTGCACAAGCACACACTTAGCCCCTGCTTGCTTTACATCTGCTAACGTCGCATTAGCCAGAACAAGTCATAAGGCCGTGTCCAACATCCGTGCTTGGAAAGGACCCTCTTCTCCTGATGGTTACGATGTATGGATAATGATGGGAAGACCTATCTCACCGAACTCTCTAGAAGTGTGGAATGTCTCCGTGACAGGAACACAAGGGGGAGAGGCTTTCTCCCTTTCTCTCCACTTTCACCACAGACCATCTTCCATGCCGCCTTGGTTCTCTGAACTGTATCCCTTGAGAGATGACCACAGTCACAGAACCCAGTGACACAAAAGTAGAGCAATAGTGGGGCCTGGTGGACACTCCTGACCCCGACAGACCAGTAGGAGACCTTGAAAGGCCACCCAGGCCTTGCAGAAAGAGGAACTGTGATACCCAGCAGAGCAGCGGCAGAAGGTCCTCGCACCTGCGGAGCGGCCTCAGCAAGGGCCTGTCATGCCCATGGTGCAGCAGCATCCCCTAGAGGAGAACATGGCAAAACAGCAGATCCTCCAGAAGGGCTAGAGACCTCAGGAGAAGACCACAAGGAGATTTTTCACAGGAGAGCTAGGTGGAGACACAAGCAGTAAAATTCAAGTCATTGTTTTTTACTGATGATCTCATTGACATCCATGGACCAGCGGGTTCTGGAGAAATTTAAATGATACAAACTTGGTATCCAAGGCTTCTCACAGCAGAAGGTTCCCATAAAACACACACACACACACACACACACACACACACACACACACACACACACATTTCCCACCCGTTAGAAAGAAACAGGAGCCTTAATTTGTCACAACCCCTGGGGTTGCCTCATGTCCTTCCTTGCTACCTTCCTTCCCTCCCTCTTTTCTTCTCTCCCTCCTGCTTCCCTCCCTCCTTTCCTTCCTTCTACTGATCTTTCAAACATTCTATTCCTATTCTAACCCAGGCAGGCCAGTGAAGGAGAACTAATCCTGGGCCCAGGAACATAAGAGCTTCAATTCTGGGCCCTCTGGAGAACAGCCCTGGAAAGACTTGCGTGTGCAGAACTCTCTCTCTTCTCTCCATCTGTCCAGCCCACCAGGCCTTGTAGCCAGTGATCATTAAGCAGTGAGCGCAGCCCTAATGGTGGCTAATGGTGAGTTTAAGTACTTGTTTCCCAAGGAACCCCTGGGGCTGGCTCACTTACTGTACTGAATGATCCTGCAGATCCATGGAGCCGCTCCTCCTAATGAGAAGATCGACTAGATGCTGAACTGGAGCTCAGGAAGTGGCTGGGGAAAGTAAGGGAGCCCTGTCAAGGCCCTCTGTGGGGCCTAAAGAGAAAGCACAGCCCTCCTGTTGCTGGGACCATCCGGCATGACTACCCTGTAGGAGCCAAACAGTCAATGTGCTATAACTAGCTAATAGTTAAGGCTTCTGGGCCAGACCTGACTTTCACCCCTGTCCTGTCTCAGGCATCATTCTCGTAACAGCTGAGGCCTACCCAGAATTGCCCTGCTTCCAAAATCCATTCTGCTCCTGATCCTCTGCCCTCCAGATCTCTCCTCACTATCCCTGCCTTTCCTCCATCATTCTATATCCCAGTAATGACCATGTATGTCTCCCAAATGTCCAAACCAGAAGCCCAGAATCTTTCTAAATACCTTCCTCTCCTTTGACTCCTTATATCAACCCACCACCAAATCTGACTGATTTTTCCTTCTACATGTCTCTCAGATTTGCCCAGGTATCTCCATCTTCCTTGTCCAGTTTTCCATCTCCTCTTGCGTGGGCCACTTCTGTGGATTCCAATGTCAGAGACCCATTTGTATTCATCTTTGTATCTCAAATGCTATGCTGACGCCTGGCACAAGAACAGAACTCAGGAAATTTTCGCTGAAAATGTCAAAATATATTTATGAGTAATTGTCCTCGGCGTGTCTCCCCTCCCCAGTACTAGTTATGTGCACTTGGACTGTGTCACTTCCCTATTTTGAGCCTCTGTTTTGTTTTGGGTTTTTGTTGTTGTTGTTGTTATTAAATAAAATAAAGCTACTCTTAGGTAGGGCTGTTGTGATGATGAAAGGAAATAACAAATACTAAAGAAATCATTTCTGCTAATAATAATATCCCCTAAGCCAAGCAGGCTTTTTTCTTATCTTAAAGAAGAAAGGGTATGGAAGATACTTTCACTATAATGGCCCAGAAACCAAGACACATTTAGGCCAAGACTTCAGTAATATTTTTTATCCTTTCCTTAGGATTAACTCATTTTTTCCAAAATGGTGAATTAACCCACATTTCAAATGAAAAGAAGGGGAAATTTCAAGGTCAAAGAACAAAAGGGATAGTGGTCACTTTCAAGAAGCCTCACACCCTTCTCATTTAGCTTAACAATAAAACTTTGGGCCAGCCATCAATCTACTTGAATGGTTCTTCATTGCAAACAGCTCTGGCTGGATAAATTTTTAAGATAATTTCTTGTAGTGGTGCCAGAGCCTCACAGAAGTACTAGGCGACTCAGCATCAGGGTTGAAAAATCAGCAAGAACCAAGATGTGACAGTTAAGGTGTGTAGTCAACTGGATGGGTTTGAGGCTTCCCGGGAGTTAGGAAAGTATGCTTCTGAGAGCATCTGGATAGGTTACGGAGCAGTGACCTAGGGGTCCTTACCTGGTTCCTCCCCACTTCCTCTCTGGCACTGCTCCCCTGGTCTATTTCTCCCCAGTCATGAACTAAGCAGCTTTGATTTGCTGTGCAATCCGAGCATGTTGTTCCTGCCTGGAACCCAGTTGATCATGGACTGAACCCCCCAAAACTGTAGCCAAGCTAAACCTATCCTCCTCTAAGTTGTAGTTGTCAAATATTGTATTGTTCCAGTGACAGGAAAGCTGACAAAGACACAAGGACTTCCCCAAGAACCAAAATACAGGAAATGATTTGAGCAGGACCACTCCACCAGGATACCATGAACACTAGCCGCAGGGTAGCTGCTACCATGGGATCCACTATGACTACAGTTAAATCTCAGCCACAGTTTTTTTCTGCACCAGCTGAAAGTCCTGGACAGTGTAACCAATCCACCATACCCAGTGTCTCAATCTCAGTCCTGCTAGAAAGATGAAATTTAAGAATAGTTTAATAACAGGCCTACTTGAAAAGGTGAAACTATACCTAGTTTGCTGAGGACTCTCCAAACCAATTTCCACAGTGGTTTCACCAGTCTGCATTCCCACCAGCAGTGGAAAAGAGTCCCTATTTCTCCACAGCCTCACCAGCATTTGTTATTGGTTGATTTCTTAATGATAGCCATCCTTACTAGGGTGAGATGAAATCTCAACGTTGTTTTAATTTGCATTTCTTGAATGACTAATGATGTTGAACATTTTCTCATGTATTTATTTGCCATTTATATTTCTTTATCTGAGAAGTGTGTTCATCTCAGCTGCCCATTTTTGGACTGGGTCTTTGAATTGGAGGGAGAGGCTGATGTTTTTTAATTCTTCCAGCCCAGCTATTCCCCTTCGGGGTATTTTCCCAGAAGATCTGAAAACATCATATCACAGCAATATATGTGCACCCATGTTCATAGCAGTGTGATTTGTAATTGCTAAATTGTAGAAGCAACCCAAATGTCCATCCACTGAGGATTGGATAAAAAAAACTGTGGTACTATTATATAATGGAGTATTACTCAGCTATAAAGAAAGATAAACTCGAGGCTTTTATAGGTAAATGGTCACAACTAGAGACCATACTCATAAGTGAAATAAATCAGACTTGCATGTATAAGCAACATATTATCTCACTCCATTGCTTTACTGAAAGGATCAGTTAATAATTACTTGTTTGATCAATCTTACCTTTCTCTCTTTGTTTTCCTGAGAAACCACTTTGAAGATATCAATACGTAATGCAACAACCATTGTTAATTTCCTACAACTTTGTAACTCTGTATTGTTTGTATTGTTCTTATGCTATCTCACAAATTGATGTCTGTTTGTTAATATGTTTCCTTCTTTTATTTTTAAAATAAATTTAAAAAAAGAAAAGGCGAGACTATTGGACAACCACATGAATTATTCAGCTCTCTTGGATTCATTCTGCAGTGAGGAAGGGCCACCTGCAGGAGCTGCGATCTTCCAGAAAGGAACAGTCAGCCAACCCTATACGACCTAGATGCACGAGAGCAAAAACAAATGCCCCACCTCACTTTCTTTCCTGTCTGTAGTCTGTTCAACACACCCCAGTTAACCACATCCAACTGGAGCCAAAAGGACAATAGGCCAATGGATGCCGTGTTGCTGATAAAGGTCAGCTTCTGGGGTCACAGAGCAGAGTGGAGAAATGGGGCAAAAGGATCGGGAGAAGGCACTGAAGGTACCTAATGGATGTCATTCCTTTCACCTAGCAGCATTCACTGTGGTCATTCTTCTCCCAGGTAGGTTTGTGTCTTCAACACAGAGCTCACTTATGAAGTCTACCTGCTTCTGTATCATCACGGGATAATGTCGATTCAGTCAAGCTCTCTACTTAATCCTGAAGTGTGGTCACCACCAATGCTACTTATATAAAAAGAACAAGAAGGAAGAGGGCTGACATAAAGTTTAGCTATTACTAATCGCACTTTTAGAGCTACACACAAAGTCTAAGATGGTAATCACAGTAGTCTCTTCACTATCTAGTCCATGGTCCCTTTAGCTTCTAAGAATACCCTGACTGGAAATAGGATTTATTACCAGTGTAATGACCATACTGTTCATTCCTGTGAATTAGAGTTCTTGTCTTCATTGAACTACCCCAGTTGTCCATTGACCAGGATTACTGCACAAGGGAGTACTAAGAAATTTCTTGGAGGCCCTGTAGTTCCAAAAAGGAATCTTTCTGCCCTACTGTGCTGCAGTAAATAATTTTCCCTCAGCATCCATGATCAGAGATATCCTCTTTGGGCTCTTGGGTTAGCTGCACAAGGATTTCACATGACCAGAGGGCTTTCTCAGCTTGTAAATCACAACAAAGCTGAAAGTCAAAGAGAGAGCAAGTAAAACATTTTCAGGTAGGTTATCTGGTATAATCATGAAAGAAATACTTCCACTTTGGGGCTCAGATCCATGCATTTTGGCTACAAGAATGGGGGCATGAAGACCAGAAAGGCCAAAGTATAGCCCTTGGATAGTTAAACTATAATGTTCTCACTAATCTGCACATTTCTGCTCCCGTTTCCTGTTTCTGCTTTTTGTAAAGAAAAGCCTAATAAATAGTCAGAGAACATTGCAATCAGGGCTTCAGTCCCAGAGACTGGTGTCCCCCGAGTCGCATAACTTTGTCTCTCTCAAAGTTCTTTGAGAACTTTCTGTTCTCTTTTCATCCACCACACCTCGTTTTCGGGACCCCTCACCTTACAGAAACCAACAGTAGCACAAGACACTGGCATATACCACACCCTCTAGAACTTCACTCCAACCTCACAGATACCCTTCCTCAACTGGTGTTATAACAGAACTTTCATCAATATCTCCACCATATTATACAGCTAGCTGCTTCTACGTGATGGAAGTTCAGTGAATACCACGAGTTTGCGTTCACTCTTTTACTTCTTTAAAGTGTTTGCCAGTTAAAGCAATTGGAACCTCAAAGGGATAAGTCCAGAAATGGTGGTTGGAGAAGATGTGTTAAGGGCAGGGGTGGCAAGTCTATACTTAATCTTAATGTACAACCTGCTCAGCCATAGCCAAACAATATGCCATGGGAGGGCTTTGATTTCACCAAAGTATTAGGAAATGCACTAGGGGCATTAGAATTCATGGAAGTGGCTGAGCTTGTCACCTGCTCCACCTTCCAAAAGCAGCTGGTCTGATAGGAAGGTAAAACAGCCTGATGAATGTTCAAGGCGAGCACCTCTACTCGTGGATCGTTATGGATCCTGCATGGTTCTGTCATCCACTCTCGAGAATGCTGGGTTTCCATTATTCCCAAGGAACAAGAGCAAGGATCCCAGTTCTATTTCCAACTTTTCTATAAATCACTACAAAGCTCTTTCAAGGGATCCAGTGCCTCTTACCAATGTGTTTCTCAATATCTTGGTACAGGAAGTGTGTTTCCTCCTTGGGGAGGAAATTGAGCAGGTAGCACAGGAAAAAAAAAATCTGTTCTTTCTTTCCCATCTCCCTGTACCTTTATCTACCTTTTTCTATAGAAGCTGTTCTCAGCTGGGGATATTTTGCTCCCCAGGGACATTCTGCAGGGTCTGGAGACATTTCGGTTGTTGAAATTTTGATGTTGCTACTGGAATCTAATAAGTAGAAAACAAGGGTTCTTCCAAACACCCTACCATGCATGGAGCAGTCCCCATAACAGAGAAGCAATGTCAATAGTGTCTAGAATGAAAAAGCTGTTTACAAGAGGCTCTAGCTCTCGGATCCCATCAACTCCAGACCATTGGATCTGGTTTGCTCTTGGCTAACCTAGCATCTTAGTGGTTTTCAAAGTGCTCTCCTTATATCAGCAAGATCAGCGTCACCTGTAACCTTGCTAGAAATGTACTCTCAGGCCCCACTACTGGCCTGCTGAATCAGGACCTGAAGGGGAATCGGTGCACTAAAAGGTCCTCTAACAATTTTAATCACCAAGTTTGAGAATCACTTGAGTAAACCAGAAGTTGATAAACTTTGTCTATCAATAGCCAGGGAATAAGTCTCTGCCCCTTCCTTCTGCCTTGGTGCTGCAAAAGCAGCTATAGATGATACATAACCAAATATGCATAGCTGTGCACCAGTAAATCCTCACTTACAATACTGAAGTTTGAATTTCCTATAATTTTAACATATCACAAAATATTATTCTTCTTTCTTTTTTTCCAACTATTTAAAAATATATAGACCATTGTTAGTTCCAGGGCTGTTCCAAAACCTCCTGTGGGTTATGTGATCATGCTTTGCAGTTTGCCCACCTCTATTAACAACCCTTCCCCCAAATATTCAGGGGCTGGGGATATAGCTCAGTGGAATAAGCGCTTGCCTAGCAAGCGCAGGGTCCTGAGTTCGATCCCCAGTACCGCAAAAAAAAAAAAAAAGCTCGTACCCCCAAATATTCAATCTGGCAGTTTAAATCCTGAATCCCAGAGGAGCACAACCATGTCAGTAAGTTGGCTTAAAGAAATTGTGCAAACCTTCTGCTCCCTCCCTCCATCCCATACGCCTGGTGTTCCTCTGGGCTGAACTGCCTCATGGAGCACCAGAAAGTGGAGAAGAGTGGGAAGCAGGCCTCCCTGGGTGGGAGACCAGTGAGAGACACTCACTGCACTCGAGTCCAGGGAAGGAGGGAGATCTCCACCCTTCGGCTGCCTAGAGGGAACACACTCCCAACGAGAACTGAATTATATGTGACAAAAATGAAAAACATCAAAGATATGCTACAATGGTATATGTTCATCAGGGTTGATTGTCTCAGTGTCACGTGGGTGCAACCCAAAGCTCACACAGACAGCGCTGATAAACTCACTGCTGTTGCAGCCCCATGCACCCAGGGAAGTTCACAGACACTTGTCCCTCTGTGGAATTCTCTGATTATTAAGTCTCACTGATGGCCACCCTTAGCCAGAGGGCCGGGCTGGGGATCTGAAAAAGCCAAAATATCCCAACCATGAACCATGTGAACTGGCCACCAGAACATTTTCCTGGGGCAGTCAACACAGCCACAATCAGGGACTCAGTGACAGTTCCCGCTCCTGACATGGACCCAGCAACACAGTTCCCTGGGTGCATTAACGAGCCCTCGAGGCTACTGCTAGGCCAAGGCCAGTGTTAGCTGCAAACAACTGCACCCCCATGTGTCTCTCACCTGGTGGCACAAATCCTCCACACACATCACCTCATCATACCCGCATGCCTCAGGGAGGTTCCTAGACGGCACCAGGAGCCACTGTGTCACAATGCTGTCACTCAAATACAGTGGCACATGGGTCTTTCTGTAAAATAACCATGCCACAGAATATACTTTTAAGTTTTCTGCTTAGAAAGCAGAGTCCTGTAAGAGAGGCAGGTCAGGCCAGGGTTCAGGGAGGGGAGGGATCTTGAAACCAGACCTCAACAGAGTAAAGGCAAGCAGGTAGGTATGTATTTTATGCCCCTCACAACAGCTAGCATCTCAGAGGTCAGATATCTGAAAAGCAAGCATCTCTCCATTTAGCAGACTGGTCCTTTGGATTGAGTTCAGAGAGAGAGAGACAGACAGAGAGAGGGAGAGACTTCTGCTGTGAAGACAGCCCAGACCCTAGAGACATCTAGATCTGGGTCCCAGTCATCGGCTGTGTAACCTGGGGCAAGTTACCTCACTTCTCTGAGCTTATTTCTGTTTTCTAGTTGGGTTATCATGAAAGATCAATCAGGTAACTGGTAAGCTGTACCTGGGGCAGTGCCTTGTATAAAGTGACACCCTACGAATGCTTTCTTTCTTGTCCTTTCATCCCCACAGAGGATCATAAAGCCTCTGTCTCTTCTGCTCAGTCACCAAATCCCAGCTGCTCTACCATAATTTCATTTCTGTTCCTGTTCTATTCTTTGATTTCATCCCTAGGTATTTGCTCTGATTCTGCTCTTGGCATTTTGGTTCTAATTCTTGGCCCCAATGCAGGATTTTGGTTTTCTGTCTGTGTCCCCTCCAGTAAATCTTTGTTGTTGATCTAGCTCCTGACTCAACTTCCTCCTACCATTTTCACTTGTTTTTTGTTGTTGTTGTTGTTGTTTTATCCCTTCCTTCCTCTCTCCCTCCCCATTCTTTCCTTCCTTCTCTCCTTTCTTTTTTCTTTCTTCTCTTCCTCTTCTTCCTTCTCTTGCTGTTTTCCTTCTTTCCTTCCCTCTTCCTTTCCCCCTTCCTGTCCCCAACAGCCATAGAGAACCCACAGCCTCTCCAATGCCATGCTGGGCCGCAGTCTAACGGAGGGTCACAGAAGCAAGACAAACGCAGCCCCTGATCTCAACGGCCTTTGTTCACATAGGAGAGACAGAACATGAATAAATACATAACAGGATGTTAAAATGGAAGCGTTAGCCAGGGCACCAGAAGACAGTCTCTCTCATATTTCAAAGGAGGTGCTAGACCATATGCATATGAATTTGCAAAGGAAACTGTCAAAATTAGTTTCACTTCAAATGAACATGCAATTCAAGGGTTGGAGTTGGGGAAATATTTTAGCAGAGAACGTCTTGGAGTGAGCCATGCTGTATATCCACCCATTCGAGCGGGGGAGTGGAAGGCTGTGGGAGCACTAACCCTTCACGGTGGTTGGTTTTCCTCACCCCTTTCCAGTTTGAGGTGACCGTGGGATTCCCTTTGGCCAATAAAATATGCAACTTACAGACAAAAACATTTCATGGCAGCTCAATCCTGCACTCCCCTCTTCCCTTGCAATGGAAACTATGAAGCATTTTTTAAATAATTTAATTTATTCAACCCATCCATATGCATGTCAAGTATTGAAAAGAGAAAATATGAACAATATCTTAGTGAAAAGCAACTATTTAAGGTAAAATTTATTTTTTCATATGAAGTAAAAGTTAAGCTCGCTAAAAATAACTATTTTTTTCCTCAGGCAACATTTCATTGTGGTAAAATATACAAACAGTGGGTGTATCATTTTAACCATTTGTAACTGTACAATTCAGTGGAGTTCAGCACATTCACGTTATTATACAAGCACCACCACTGTCAGTCTCCAGAGCCTTTTTTGATCCACAGACACCATAGACCAAAGCAGACTGGAAGACAGTGCCGACATTTGGAAGTCAACTGCCCTTACGGGTTGTCTGGATCCATAGGGGACCAAGAAAGAAATGAATTTGTGTGACATCAAGCCACTTTGGTTGGAGGCTGTTTGTCAACTCAAGACAACCTATCCTGGTCAGACTATGCCACAGGTGGTCCCCTTTGCCCCCAAATCTAGAGACTATAAATGGCAAGAGACCACTTAGACAATTTAACAGGAGAAGCCTGGGCTTTCACTTGAGGGCTCCAAAGGCACAGAGGCTGGCTGCAGCTACCTGTGGAACAGGGCTGGGGCTACCACCTAGGAAGTGCTTTACAGTCAGAGTTTGCCAGAGCAAAAGAATGACAGGAGATTCCCATGAAATTGATAAAAGTCGGGTGCAACAGAGAGCCAAGGTAGAGGTCATCTTACCTCCCATCAAGGGGGGATCCTGTAGAAAGGCAAACAGACCTCAGCACAGAGAAGGCTGAGGCACTGCTGGGTCCCTAGAAGAAGGCCCCATCCAACAGAGAGATGCATCTGATCCAAAACCGAAAGTGCAGGAGAGAGATGCCCAGTAGGGAAGTGGGCAGATCTGAAGTCCTACAAAAGGACTCAGGAGAGAAACGGTTCACTTCTAATATCTGCCAGGACCAAAGAGTAGTGAAGCTGGTCACCATCGTGGTCGCAGTCAAGTGAAGGCTTTTCTGTTCCTGTTGCCTCTTCTCCGTCTCCCCTATCTAGTCCTGGAGGCACCAGAAACCTGGCTAGCAAGGTGGGAGTGTAGATGCACCAGCTAAGGAAAGGGAGAAAATGCCAACTGTCCATCTCCCTGCCCCTAAAGCTTCTAATCTATACTGGGTCTGAGTGGGATGGAGAAGGTGGCAAGATTGTAGGGCTGCATATTTTCATCACAAGTTAGAAACATATGATAGTTGAAACTTAAAGTATCCCCAAGACTCTTTGCCACCTAACAAGAATCACGGGTGCCAGGAACATGGCTGGGTTTTCATCCAAGGGCAGGAGAAGAACTAGCCCCATAAATGTACTTCAACTGGGACACTGGGAGACAAAAATAAAGTTGCTTTATGATGACATCTCACAAGCGATGCTTTTTGACATCATGGTACAAATAAATCTACAAATATTTCCTAAGATCAACAAAGATACCTAAAAGATTTGACAGGCGTGCTATGGCTAAGGAAACTATTTGTGAGTCAGAATGGGAACTGGTCAGGCACAGAATGAGAAGAGGTACTAAGAGAACCGTTGCAGTTCTGTCCTAGCCTGTGGGATTCAGGGCACCATGGCCTTGATCTCCTCAGTTTCCAGTGGCATATTTGTGGCAAATGCAGAAATGGCCTCTTTCAGGTATCTTAGCTTCACGCTCTTCAGATTTCATGTGGTGTAATTAAATCCTATTGTTCTAACTCCACATTAGAATGAACGTGCCAGGTGTGATGGAAATGGTCGACTGGCTTTAGCATTCATTCCCACCTCCTTCTACTGGGCATCCTTGTATTGCAAAAGCTAGAAAGGATTTTTGGGGTTTTTTTTGGAAACCATGTTTTTCCTAGACCTAGTGAGTTCTAGGTAAGGAGTGAATTTCACCAATCAAATATGCTCAGGTGAGATTTTAGAGGGGAGAATCAGGCCAAGGCCATCTTTGCAGTAACAAGCAAAGGCTCATCAGCAAGGCTCATCTCTGAGTCTGTTTCAGTGTCCTGGCAGTCGTGGCAGCAGGTGCAGAACCCTAAACCCTGGACCACAACTACAGTTTGATATGCTTGACCTCAATGATTTCAAGGTCAACCCTCTAATCTCCCGCCATCCAGGTTATGAGAAAGGTAACGTGTCTCCTGATGGATCCTTTCTACTAAGAATCATTCCTGAGGGCTCAGCTTGAAGTCTCTGTTTCCACCTTCCAATGATTTTGGAAACACCCCATTTCTAGTAATAAATAAATCTCTTTCTTTTTAAAATGCCCAAAGTTTCTGTTTTCAGTACTAAACCCTGGCTGATGCATGAAAGTCCCTTCTAATTATAATTTAACTTATTGGGCATGGTCACAAAGAGCAAATGCTCTGGTTAGACAGCGCACATAGCCACCTGATGGAAGGGTACATTTCTGAGCAAGATCTGATGTTCATTGGCATTCATTCCAAGTTTGAGCAAGTCTAGGATGTGGATCAAACTGTTTCTCTATATAAAGCTAGACTGAAACCTGGACATAGATGAATTCACCATGGAAAATGCCACCTCATTAGGCCATAGAGGAAATGTGCCTGGCTTTCTCCAGTGGCACCTCAACTTTGCACACACCCCAACATCTCAACAGTTTGCAAGTCTCTGGTCTGTCCATGTCTTCAAACTGTCAGTCTGCCCTGGTGAGAGCAGCACTCCCAGGCCCTACTGTGCTTTAGCAGATCTGGGGTTGAGCAAGTTCACCATCCCCCATCCTCCTTCTGTTGCTGACTGTCAGTGCTCTCCTTCGACAAAGTCACCACACAAGGGGATGGTGCGGTCAACTGATCATCAGAAAAACCCTGTCATTCTTCTGGAAAAGTCCAGTTTCAAGGCATTTCTACCCATGCAGAATGTGCCTGAGAAATAAGGCAGGTTGTGCTTTCCTCAACCACGGCAAAGTGATACATCAAAGTCAGAGCACTGGCAGGCACTCAGGGACACCACCTCAACAATTTTCTCTTAACCTCCTCTGCTGTCAGATCCATTTGAGCTCTCTCAATAGTAGATGCTGTCGAAGGCAGAAACTACACTGTTTTCTTACATTCCCAACACCCAGCTCCGGACTATACAAAGCGTAGACCTTAGCAGTGGTTTCTTGAATGGATGAATGAATGAATTAGTGAATGATGCTTCTTGGTTTTGCCTTTTTTTTTTTCATCCTATTGTCCCCATGTGCTTTATACACCACCCACTCGGGATGTTTTCCATTTCATGCTCTCTTTCTGCATCTGTCTTCACCTACTCTTTTCTCACTGTGTTACACACATCCATCTTCAAGTCACTGTTCATATCTCCACTTCTGGCAGAAAAATTCTTTGATGGCTTAGCCTAGTCCCTCCCACTAGGCATCCTCCCAGCCACTCGTACTTCATCCCTTACAGCGTTCCTCACCACCACTGTGTATAACAACTTGACCAAGTGTCTTCCCCACTGCACGGCAAGCCACAGAGAGGCAGGGAGCCACACTCACTATAGATGTTTTGAATGAATTCAGGAACGTCTCTGAGATGCACATGCACTAAGAGCTAGGGCTTTGCTGTCAAGAACTCTCAGTCTGGCTCACCCACTATCGCAGGATGAAGTCTACATCTCTGACCTTCTAGAAGACAGCTCACCTCGTCCCCCGCCTGCCCCCAGTCTGTCATCAGCTCTTGTGAAGTGGTTATTGGTATCTTCTTACGTTCTCTGTTTACTATACAAGTTTGTTTTTACCCTTTCTATCATCTTCCCATTGTTCCATTTTAGCCCATTTTATACCTTCTGTTAGGTTTTCTTTATTACTATTTAAAAGAAAATTCCATTGTAAGAAAGCATAGCTCTAAGCAGATGATTTGTCCTAAACAAGAGTATTAAATGTCACTCCCTGTCTCCTCCCATTCCTCTCCACCAGCTAGAACTAAAAAACAATTTCCTAATTCCAAAGGAGACTATCTGGTCCAGTCCTGAGAATGCTGCTAGACTGTACAGAGTTTGCACCAGGATGGGGAATATGCTTCCCATCAAAAGTCATCAGGTCTGATAGCAAAGGAGAGCAAAATGCCAGGATTTTCTGGTCCTATGTTGTAAACCGGTGCAGCCTCAAACAACCCTGCTGTGGGTGCATCCATCAATGTTTTCCCAGAGCCATAAGCAGGAGATATCTCTACTGTTACAAAATGTCTGAAAAGGGAATAAATTAGCAAAGAATGAATAAATACACCAATGGCTGAGAAAATGAATGGGAGGCTGAGTAAGTGGATGAACTAACGACAGGCAGAGGGATAGTTATGGGAATGAGTAAGTGGGAGAGTGAATAAGTGAA
Organism: Dinomys branickii; assembly: GCA_004027595.1. NCBI lineage: Eukaryota > Metazoa > Chordata > Mammalia > Rodentia > Dinomyidae > Dinomys > Dinomys branickii. The sequence continues at coordinate 19,858 of PVLD010018239.1, read as the reverse complement.
TTAGCAGATGAGTGATTGAATGGGTAAATAGTCAAATGAGTTAATAAATAAGACTAAGTAAATCCTAAAGCTCCCGCATAAACCAATTACACTCTTGAGACTGGAAAATGGAACTCAATACTAAAAATACAATAAAGTAATTAAAAACAAAAACCTGTGACAATACAGAATCCATTGATCCATGTCCCCAAATCAATATTCTCCTGGACAACTCTTCAGTGTGGCTTCTCAGTTCTACTCGTTGACTGTCACTGGAATGATGGACAATCTGAAAAAGACAGACTGTAAGACAGGTGTTTGTTGATCTGGGCTGTGGAGCTTTTCACTAGCTGTGTTTTAGAATTGCCTGGGCACCTTCTAAAAACTGGTTCTGATTCACCTGGGTGGGAAGCCAGTGGGAATGAGGAAGCAGAAGCCAGAAGGGAGGCAGGCACAGCTCTGTGTCTTTGTCTTTTTAAAGCTCTGCCAAGATTCTAATGGGAAGCCAGGGATGAGAGCCACTGGCTCCGTGGTGAGATTTTGATGTAGGTCTTTAAACGTAACCTGTATTCTTTTAACCACATAGTATGTAAAATTGAGACTCCCTAGTCTTCAAGATTTATCCCCTTGCCTATCCTACCTACAGGGGCAGCCTTCCCCCCTCTCTCACCCCCACATTCTTGGCTGATTTTTTCAGGTGTAAACAGTTGGCCTATCAGGCAGAGACCTACAGTAGAGGTCCAACAGAGTAAGACAAAGTAGAGAAGATTTAAAGATGTCTAAAATACACATTACTTAGTTATTAAATTTTTTTATATCTTGACATAGTCATTTTGACACAATAGCATCAAAGTAGTTAGTGTGGTGCAGCTCCACAGTAGCATGTACAAGGCCTGGTTTCAATCCCCAGAACCAAAGGAAAGAAAAGAAAAGAAAAGAAGAAAACTTGGCATAAAATATCTTGTCTACCAAAATGTCTCACTTAAGAGACAAGGTGACAGATGAGCTTTTGCTAGTCAAGGAAACATCAAGATTCTTGGCAGCCATATGGTCAAAGAGCAAGCAGAAAATCAGGTGGATTCCCTGCCTATGTACCGTCTTAGAGGATGGGTGCTTTTCCACCCAGTGCCATAGTGATTTGAGTGCACCCATGTTTGTCACAGCATAATCTGAAGCAGCCATGTGCCTTCCCAAGGGAGTAAATAAACCAAAAAGTACAGTTATTATCAGAGGGAAGACGATTGATTGGGTGGGAAAATAGCGGAGATGAGAGTGGAGAAAACTGATTAATCAAACGAGCCATTATGTGTATAACTGAGTAACAAAAGTGAAGATATCATTATGTAATACAGTATCCATTGTTAATTCCCCAATACCTTCTCTATAATGGTGCATTTCCTTTATTGTTTTTTGCGTTATTCTTGTTTATAACTGAGTAACAAATGCAAAGATAATATTATGTAATACAGCACCCATTGTTAATTCCCTACTATCTTCTCTATAATTGTGTAGTTCCTTTATTGTTTTTGTGATATTCTGGTTTATAAATGAGTAACATATGTGAAGATTATATTATGTAATACAGCATGCATTGTCAATTCCCTAAAAAAAATTTTTTTTTTAAAGAAAGAAAATCAGGTGGAGAACAAGCCAACCACTTAGAAAGGAATGTGGTGTTCTCAGTGCCTAGGAACCAGGGCTACAGGGAGCCCCTTCCCTGCCTCAAGAGATGGGCTTAACCTTGGGCCATGTGGCAATTTCAACTCTGTTGGTATTTTCTGCTTCCTTCTTGCCTGGATTGCCTTTATTTTTAAGAAAGCTCTTTTTGGAACATGATTCTACTGTCTCTACTGTACCAAGAAGAGATAAAAGTAAAGGATTTGGAAGAAAATTAGGATGGAAAAAACCAATAGGTCTTTTGGGATAAAGAGCTGAATGATGCAGGGTAAGGGTAGAATACAGGGAAAGGTTCATCTAGTCCCATTTACTTATTCCAGGGGGAAGATAAAGAGGTGAGGAAGGGAGATATTATGAAACTTGTGCTGTGTGTGGTGGTGCATGCCAGTAATCCCAGCACTCTGGAGACTGAGGCAGGAGAATCACTCTTAGTTCAAGACCAGCCTGGGCTACAAAGTGAGCTCAAGGCCAGCCTGCACTGCATAATGAGACTCTGTCTCAAAAAGACCAAAAAAAAGAGAGACTTGCAATTGGCAGGGGGTAAATTCAGCACCAATGAGAGGAGTGCTCCCTAACTCAGAACGGACCAAACTCAGCATCCCAAGAGGAAATACTGCCATAATAGGATCCCAAACCTTACAGATAAATATTGTGTTATTGAAAGATGATGACATCCTGCTGAGATCTGAAAGAACAATACTGTTGTCCTCTAATTTGCTCTATAGAACTCTAGAGGAAGACAAGATCTTGGACAGTTGCACCATGAAAATGAGTTAGTGTGGTCACCCCAGTAACCTTAGGTTTTATCTGGGGTGGTAACTGTCTTCAGACTAACTTCCTTCGTTCTTCCTTCATAATAAGTGCCAGTGACAGGTTCCTTCTGTTAAACACCTTCTATTTTTCAGGTATTATTACTTTACACCCACGGTCTAATTTAAATCAAGCATCCAAAAAACAGTGCAGGGATGTCTGACCCCAGGCCATAGACCATGGTAGCCTGTTAAGAATCTGCCTACACAGCAGGAGTTGAACAGCAAGTGAACTAGCAAAACTTCATCTATATTTAAAGCCATTCCCCATTGCTGGAATTACTGCCTGAGCTCTGCTTCTTGTCAGATAAGCAGTGACATTAGATTCTCATAGAAATGCAAACCCTACTGTGAACTGCTCACAAGCGGGATCTGGGGTGCACAATTGTTATGAGAATCTAATGCCTAATGATCTGAGGTGGGGCTGAGGCAGTGATGCTAGCACTGGGATTATAATTATTATGCATTGGAAACATATACTAATAAAAAACAAAAAAAGAAACTAACCATCCCTTCCCAGTCTACAGAAAAAAAATTATCTTACACAAAACCAGTTCCTGGTGCCAAAAATGTGGGAGATTGCTGACTTAGTGAATACTTTTGTTGCACATACTACCTTTAAGAGTCTATAGATGGTAGAGAATTAGAAGACTCCTTTTAGGTTTTTAAGGAGTCTATGATACATTTGAGGAGGCAGAATAAAACTGTTTGTTAAATAGTTGATAGGCATAAAAAAAAACATAAGAAATGATTGATAGAAATGTGCAAAATGAGGGATAACTGAAGGCTGAGGATTTTGCAACCAGATGTTTAATGGAGAGATGGCAATGGTTAAGAGCAAGGCCCTGGCTTGAGACACTGTAATTTCAAGTCCCAGCTGCTTCAATTAGCAACTATGGGATTTGGTTAAATTACTCCATCTCTCTGAACCTCGGTTTCTTTTACTGTAAAGTGTGGATGATAATATCATTTTCCTGGGGTTGTTGAAGGATTAAATGAGCCAATGCATGCAAAATATGTTGAACAATTCCAGAAACAATCTAAGTGCCCAATAAACATGAATTATCAGTATCTGGTAGGGTCACCATGACAGGAGAGATGACCAGGAAGGCAGGCCAACACCTTCCTCTGCTGTGTAGCTCCAATGGCACTGAAATTCATATTCCTTACACAACTGCGAAGTTCAGATGCTGTTCCAGAGCCTGCTGTTAAATCTCCTGACATCTCCCTGCTTGCATCCCTAAATACACTAACCTTCTCCCCATTCTTTGAGCATAATGATGAGCTCTTTTCCATCCAAAGTTTTCATGTGAAACTTCCTTCTCCTGGAGTATCTCTCCTCCCCCATCCTTCACATGGCTGGCTTCCTCTCATCCCACAAGTCTAGTTTAAATGTCACTTCCTCAGAAAGCCTTGCTGCTGCCATCTGTATCCACTGGGGTCCTGGTGGGAAACAATGACACACTTACATTTGGATAATTCAAGGAGGCTTGATAACAGGATTATTCAGAAAGTCCTGCAGCAAGTCAAAGCGAGACCAGACCACAAGGGTTTGGACAGAGCCATGAGGGAGCAGGACAATGAAAGCAGCCAGCTCAGGCGGGGGTGGGGGGCATGGCATGAAGACCAGGAGAATAAATACCCAGCCCCATCTCTTCTCACCCTCACATCTCCAGTGGGGCCCTTTGGCTGAAAACTACAGAAATCAAATGGCAAAAGAACTCATTAGTGGAGTCCACCTGTGTCAACCCACCAGGACAGAGACCAGGGTGCAAAATGGGGAGGGAGGGTCTGGAGGAGCCGAAGGAAGACACACACACCCCACCCCACTGAATGCATGCTCCCCTTCTTACCTACCCTTGTGGAATCTTTCTTTTCTTCAATCACAGTCAGACCAATTGTGTATTAAAGATGCATCTCACAGATGCCCTGAGCACTGGAAGTATGATGGTTGTGCTTCCCACTGGGGACCCGGTCCCTAGCACATCACTGGAACCGTAGTGCATAATTGGTAAACATTTAGAAAAAAATCAAGAAGTGATAATCAAAGGTACAAACAGGATTGTCCCAAGATGTTAAGCCATCTTAACATCCAGAGCCTGATAGTCTGACTATTAGTTGGCAAGAGAACCAATCATGTGGTTAGGTGTCCCCTACAGGCAGAGACTCTCCCTGGAGTAACGAGGTACTGTTCTGGGTCACTTGTGCACTTTCAGCAGGACTCGGTACATAGATGAGCATGAGGGATAGAGCCCAGCCCCCATGAAGGGACCTGGCAAGAACCAAGCAAGGGGGCAGCTCTGTATGCAGGGCTCAAGCCCAGGTAGGAGCTAGATTCCTCAGTGAAAGGACTAAGGCAGGCTTTGTCGTGGAGAGTAACAACCCAACCTCCTTTCATTATCTACACTGCAGCCAAGGTGATTTTTCTAAATTATAAATCTGATCATGCCATTTCCCCACTGAAACACTCCCACTCACTTTCTCAACAAACACCTATTCCATGCCTCTGATTTGCAAGTTTAAACTCCTTAATGTGGTTTATAAATCCCCGCATATTGCGGCCCCTGCCTGCTTCTGCAGCTTCATCCCACAAACCCACCTCCAATACACACACACACACACACACACACACACACACACGTGTGCGCGCGCGCGCTGTTCAAACACTCAAATACACACAAGTGTGCGCTTTCATACCCTCTCCCGTGGCTACCTCAGTTTTTCAGTCCACTATTTCCTCTGTCACATCTGTATCTTTGTACACAGAGATCCCTACAGCAAAACACTTCACTTATAATTCTCTTTCATCTGGTTGGATTTCTCTCATTCTTTGAGCCGCCGCTTAGATCTCCCTTCTTCTCAGAAGTGATCCCAGACCTTCCAAAACGAGAGTATAAAGCTTCTCTTTATGCTCTTGAGTTATCTCTGTGCCCTGCCCGGCCCTCATTAGAGTACTCATCACTTTGTTTCATATTTTACTTAAGTGCCCATCTGCCTGCTATTTGATGACTTCATGAAGATAAGGCAGAATCTACCTTGTCCACCATGATATGATGCCTGGCACGTAACAGAGGTTCCAAACATTGTTGATGATGGATGGTCCACGATGATGTTAGGAAAGGGTTTGATTGAGGGCAGTTCAGCAGAAACAAAACACACTGAATACTGGGCCAAAGATGGGCAAAAAGCACTTGTCATCCCACCCTCCAAAAGGACCCTGCTCTAGTGCTATATATACCAGAGGAGGTTTTGTTCCCTATGAGTAATCAGGGTCAGGAAAGACTAGACATGTTAGGAAAAACTTCATGAAAGAAATGAATACTGGGAGTCAAAGGAAGTGATGCACAGTAGTAATAATACTGTCACAGCACACATTATTAAACATTTATCTATGTCAGGCTCTGAGCTAAGAGTTTTATATGCTTTATTTCATGTAACTGACAGGCAGAATATGAACCCAAAGAGTCAGAGTCCAGGGTTGCACACTTAATGAGTATACTACAAAGTTTCTCAAAGTATGAGTGGAGATGAAATAATATGATGTCCCAAGCAGAGACATCTGACAGAGTCAAATATGGCACGAAGCAGGACTTGTACGAGATCTGGAAGTGTGTCAGCTCCGGTGAGTGTTGAGAAGTGGGGTAGAGGACAAAGGAAAGATTCAAAGATAAGACTGAGCATCAGGCTTACAATTTTAGCGTTGGACACATAGGTGATACAACAGAATCATGAGCCCATGCTTTCTGTGGGTGATGTTCGAGATGGGTGATCAAGGACTGAAAGACAGAAGGCCAGTTGAGAGTCTTCAGGGTGACTCAGGTGACGGGTGACAAGTAACAACCTGGAAGGCATTCAGGAGGATAAAGGAGCCTAGCAAAAGAACACAAGGTAGAATCTGATGAAGTGAGCAGCGGGCAGCCCCACTCAGCCCAGTAGTTCTGCTTTCACTCTCAGTGTAAACGAAGTATTGACTCAGTTCTGGCTTCTGCCTCAGACCCAAAAGCTGCTTCTGTTTCCAATCTGTCAATGCCAGCAGAAAGAAAGTCACCAACATTGGTTAATTGCCTTGCTGGTGCACGGAGGCTCCATGGATCCTGAAGTCATTAGCCAGTGCTGGGTTTTAAGTTGCTGACCTGCAGTCTCTCCAGAAAACCAACTGGGATGCTTAATTTAATTGACCTGATTTTTAAAAACAATTTCTGTGATGACACTCATGGAAATAGGCCACTAGCAGAGAGACTTTGGGGACAAATAAAAATTCAAATGCCTGAAGAGCTCTAACTGTCAACAGGTTCACCACCATTGTGAACCTTATTTCCTCAGGCTCACTCCCTCAGGTGCTGAATCCGCCCCCAAGTGTTCACCCTTGACCAAGCAGGAACAGAAAACCCAGTAAGGGGGTCACTTAGAGTTAGAAGTGAAGGGCAGAGCTAATCTTACCCTCTCTGACCCGTCTCCAATCCAGCACCTAACATGAATGTCCTAAAACACACACTCTGATTGATTAAGCTCCTTAAAACCTTCAGGGATGTTTCACAGCCCTGGCGTTGAACTCAAAATCCTTAAGGTGGCCTGTAGGGCCCCTTAGGACCAACCTTTTCCAGCCTCATGTAAGCTACAAGCTGTGCTTCAGCCTCCATAAATGCCTTTCACAAGTCTCTGAAGTGCCCTTCACACCTCATCACTGCATTTAAGAGAGGAGCCTTGAAAGAACCAGGCATCCCAACAAGGAGGTACCTGAGGTCACACAAAACTCCCTGGCTTCACACTTCATTTGGGGACCTATATTCATTTCTTGGGGCTGATATAACACAGAACCACAAACTCCGTGGTTTAAAACAATGGGAATATATTTGTGTACAGTTCTGGAAGCCAGAAGTCTAAAATCAAGGTGTGAGTGGGTCCCACTCTCTTGGCTTGTGTCTGTATCACCTCGATCTCATCTGTGTCTTCATCTCCGCATGGTGTCCTCCCTTTTCCCCTTCCTATGTCTTTTATAAAGTCATTTGTCACTGGATCAAGACCCACCCAAGTAGGTTAGATGGTTTCATCTTGAGACTCTTACTTATATCTATGAAGGCTTACTCTCAGGTAATGTTACATTTACAGGTTGCAGGATTCAGACATGAGCGTATCTTTTGGGGACCTAACTGGAAAAGAGTAAGTTAGGGGTTAGTTGAGCAAAAGGCATTTCTGCAGATACAAGCTGCAGATGAGGTATAGCGGTGGTCAAGGGAGATGACAAGAAAGACAGGTGCCAGCCAATTTGTTCTTTAAAATGCATCCCAGCTGTACACTCAACCCCAGAGGTCCCCCACCCCCAAGGAAACCTGAAAATGGCCCGAAGGAGACCACAGCCTGAGACCCAAGCGCCCTATCTCTATTTCTTCTGGAATTGGGATCTTACAACATAGCCTTTTCACCATCAGCCCTGCCCCAAATGCTCTGAAGTCCCACAGCATTCAGCCAGACTCAAAAGCCGAAGAGTAGGGGCTGAGGAAGGGAAAGACTGTAAGCCACGCAGTCACCAGGCTCGGTTTGCACCCTGCCTCTGCCACTTCCTGCTTATCTTCCGGGGCTGCCAGGGTACATGGAACATGAGCCCTGTGCCCAGCACACTATAGGGACCTGGAAACAACTCTCCTCATTGCCTCTAAAAGCTTCCCATCCCTCTGTCCCTATCCAGGAAGAACAGTTCCATACTCTCCCATCCTGCAGATATAGGCTCATGAGAAGGCTTAAAAAGATAGACTGTCATGAGAAGAGGAGAGCTTAATAGACTCTCCCCTTAAACAGCCCCAACCAAGAGCAGGTGAAGACTCCTCCTCTTCTGTTCTCCAGGACCAAGCAGTGCTTTAGCCCCTGCCATCCTGCATTAAGCAATATTTTAACTCTCTGTCATTCTTCCTCTAATACATGGAGCCATTAGGGGAAAGCTGGCCACGCCCTTGGCACCTTAGCCTGCTTTTCACTTCCTTCCTGGTAGCAGCGTAGGATGTGATTTCTCTCATCTCATCTCTGGCTAGAACAAGATATGATTGTCTGGGTTATATTTGGTATGGAAAAGTCTAGCAAAGCTCATATCCTTCAGGTATGACAGGTACCAAAGATCCCAAAGGATATTTGTGAACAAAGAGATGGAAGAGGATCAGTGAGAATGAACATCACCAAATTAGGGGTGCAAGTCCACTGACATCCCACACCACCACACCACCCCTACTCACCACCTGTACTGGGAAGTCTCATGCTATGTGGCAGTGGCTGGCATTTGCAGCAACGGTGCATGCTGGGAAGTGACTGTAAAATATTGCTGGGCCGAGGGAAAGAGTCCTGTATCCTTCATACATCCTGGGGAGAATTATTCTCCTTTTGGCTTGAGATGTCGCATTGCCTGCCACTAGGTGGCTGACTCCTCAGCCCCAACCAAATCATCACATTTGCAAAAATACTGCAAGCCAGAGAGGATTTTTGTCATCTTTATGCACCCTAGGGTCTCAGAGTCCACAGTGACTGAAAGATCTTCCAGTGCAGGTGACATGTACCTCTGTTCAACGCAACTCTGATCTGAACCAGTGGTTCTCAACTGAGGACAGTTTTGCCCCTCGATCCTCTCACCAGGGACATTTGGAAATGTCAGCAGTCATTTGGGTTTTCATAATTGGAGAAGATTGCTATTGGCATCTAGCGGGTACAGACCAGGGATATGGCTAACCATTTTATAATACATAGGACAGATCTCATATCAAAGAAATATCCAGCCCAAATTGTTTACAGGCTGAGAGGCCTGGAAGCTTCTCCCACAATGGTGCAGAAAGATGTCTTGGGGTGGATAGAGTCTCTGCAGCCACACAGGTCATGCCCTACCCTTGCAGTCTCACAGGTGAACCTGTTTTCCCTCCGTGCACTGGACCCACCCCTCTCTCCCACCCGCAGCCCCACCCTCTTGGGGACAGCACTCATGTGGCTCAGATGAAAGGCTGGTGCTGCAGGCCCCCATGCCAACTCGCCACTTGATTGCTTTTAATTAATTCTGCTTGATTACAGCACATGGGAGTCGCATCTGAGAGACAGGACAGGCTCTTTATATTCTGTCTTCATTAAAAAGTTTGGATCTGGAAGCTTTTTCAAAGAGCTATGTGTCTCCTTTACTTTTGTGTCATTTTTAATTGAGGAGGGCACAGGGAGATGTGCCAAGCTGTGCTGAGCAGAGACTTTGCAGATGAAAGATGGAGTGTCTAAGGCCTCTTGGGGGGCGGGGGGGATGGCAGCTAGCCTGTAGCCTGGGATCAAGGAACCTGGGAGAGGGAGCCAGGACACAGCCAGTCCACTGTGGCTGAAAGAGAGGTGTGGGGAATGAGGGGACCACCAGCATCACTTTCAATCCATCACAAACAGTGTGTGACAGGGGCAGCGGGCTGACATACTTCACATTGCATAAAGGACTCTAAGGGATGGGCTGGGAGATGACACAGTGGTGATGACAGGAAAGGGAAGGAGAGGATGGATCAGTCACCATGCCTTGTCTGTAGCCCTCTTCTCCAGCAAGAGCACCAAACTTCCTCAGGGAAAGCTTGCCCAACTTCTCCACGCAGACTGATCACGCTGGCTTCTCTGCTCTTACAGGGCATGAGTGATTCTCTGGGGCCAACCTACATACAAAGTCAGAGGGTCACATCAGGGCATGGGCAGAAGGAGGCAGGGACCATGGGTGACAAGCCCGAGAGTCCACCCGCCACGCCGACTGCATAGGTTGCCTTTTTTAGAACAGCCGCTCCTTGGGGTTGAGACTCCTGTCTATTTGCCTCTCAATCCCCAACTCTTAACCCAGTTTCTGGGATGTGCCAAGCACACACAGGGTATTTAGTGGAACAAATAAATGCATAAGTACATGCATGCATGCGTGAGTTGGTCAGTGTACAAACAAACACAACAATCACTTTTCAAACCTTATTTACACTTGCCAAACCAGTCTTCAACAATGGGAACTTGTTTGTCTCCAATACTGCTGCAGCAGGAGCAAATCTATCCAGGTCAGCTAAAAGTCATTAGGTTTTTCAGACATAAAAGCAACATAACAGTGTGTAATCATATTTTATTCCATTTAACATGGGGTCATTATTATCCTCTCCTGTTATGGTTAGTCTAAGTCCACTCTTAGATATTTTCTCCTTGGAGACTAATGACTGATAGTAAATCAATAATGCTGAATAAAGAAAGCTTTTCATTATTTTAAACCGCTAGCTATCTGGGTGACACTAAACAGCACAGCAGTGATCAGGAGTGAATCAGTGGTGTCTAAACCTAGTTAGTGTTTGTGTAAGATCGATCAGAAGAGGAGCTTGAAATTTGGGAGCAGAGGTTTCAGTGAGACAAATAAGGCCCAGGTTGGATGATCTAAGTCCTCGCACACATCTGGGCTGAGGCAAGGGCTGGAAGCTTATTAAAATAATGTCCATGGCAGTGATGCCCTAGGATCAAGAAAAAGGCTAAAAAGTCATCAACAAATGAGCAGGTGTTCAAGAAAATCCAGCCACAGGGTTCAGGGCCCCTGAGTGCCCCTGCAGGCGAGCGGAACCGGTGAATGCAAAAAACCTGGCAAGGGGACAGGACACCTAGATCCCAAGGCACTGGGCACAAACTTTAGGGTGAAAGAAGAAGCAGAGCAAAATGTTTTAGGCTGCTAAGTTATATCAAAGTTGCTAAGGCCAAGATGCCCTTTCCATGGCCAAAGCTAGCTGATTCATGCACCACCTTGGGCTTCTGTACATAGAGCCTGGGTTACCAGCCTGACAATGACACTATCATATTTCAGTCACCCAGCAATATCACTTCAAGGAATCAAGGCAAGCTCAGGAATCAATCTGGGGACAGAGGCAAATCAGCCATTACAGTTGTACACAGAGAGACTTGCACTGCCAGTTTACTGAGACAACGGGTGCAGAAGCCAGAATGACCACAACATGGCGTAAACAAAGGGTAAGCTTTTTAGGAGATGAGAGAAACCACATACTGAATCGTCCTAAGGGAACTACTTCTGAGGAGTTAATTAGGATAAATCGTTGGGTGTGGGTTATTTTTTTATTTAACAACCCTTTATTGATGGCTGCCTGCAGTGTGGCAGGCACTGTGGGGATTGCAAACATGCTGAAGCTGTGGTCTCTGGCCTCAGAGGGCCTTGTAATCTGGTGGGGGAGACAGGCATACATACAATTATACAAGGGAGGAAGTGGGGGATGGGGCGAGCACTAATCAACCTCCAGATTCCAATTAGAACTCTCAGAACTGTCAGGGACCGATTTAGAATTCCAACTCAGAAGCGGAATTGATAAGACAAAAAGCTCTACTGGGGTGGAGGTAAAGGAACTTCTTGGTGTATGAAGCACTTGAAAGCAAAGTGCCATGTATTTCCAGTCCAAAGCTCATTATTCCTGATAGATTTCTAGGTCATGTTGTCCAGTTGTGTACAATGTGTCTGCGCCTCACTGAGAGTAAACTGGATTGTTGCACTGCCTTAAAAACCAGAAGTGGGGTAAGCATGCAGGAAGGAAAGCAATGTTGAATCAAATGACATTTGTTTTGCAAGGTGAAAAAGCATTCTGGAGATGGGCAGTGATGATGGTCTCCCAACAATATGAGTGGTCTTAATACCACTGAAGTGTACACCAAAGAATGGACAGGATGATAAATTTTATGTTGTGTGTAATGTACCATAATAAAGAACTGGAAAAAATAGTTTCTTTAGTTGGCTAATATGTCCCAAGTATTATATAATATGCTAGCTAAGATAAAAATAAGATATTTTCCTTGCCCTGAAGCCACTCACAGTCTTGTGGGGGAAGGCAAAACATAAACAAATCTCAGTTTGGACATCATCTCTCCCAGGAAGCCTTCTCCACCTGGGCTAGCCTGCTTCTGATTCTTCCTCAATACTCTGTGCTTATTTGTTCCATAATTATCTTCATTTATTCTGCAAACATTTATTAAGCTAGGCTTTGGAGTATAAAACCAAATGAGACTTTCAGCATGAAAGAGAACACAAATACACAGATAAATAAGCACAGAACACACCACAACTGCAATGCTCTGACCCACAGACTGAGCTTCTGAAGGTTGTGACCAGTAAACATTTGCTGATGAACACATGCATACATAAATAAGTAAATATCAGTGGCACAGAGAAGTGAATTAGAAGCTACATGCCAATAGATACCCACAGGGGTCATTTAAACTGGGTTTCAAAGATTGAGTAGGAGTCTGAAACGGAGAGCGATGGGAAAGAAATTCCAGACAGGAATGTGAATGTAGGAAAAAGCCTACAAGCCTAGGGAGCAGATGAGTTTGGAGCTGGGATCTATCAAAGATGCAGGAGGAGCCTGGTGTGGAAGGGCCAGTCTGAGCTTGTAGTTTGTCTCGATGATCACTGGAAGCTGGAAGTGGGAGTTGGGAGGAAGAACGTGGCCTTTTTAATTTAGCTTGCTTACTGCCACGGGTTGGAAAGAATAAGACTGCATCTACACAAGATGGTACTGGCTGAAATTAAAAACAATTTAGGAAGTATGGTGGGCAGGATTTGGCAAGTAGGACTGGAGGGTTGTATCCATTTACTTGACAAATCTTATGGAACACTGGCTGTGGACTTGACACCATTCTAGACTCTGAGAAGAATCTAGACTGGACAGGAAATCCACTGCCTGCACCCCCATGGGGCTTACATCATGATGGAGTGGTTAGGTAAACAGAGAAGCAAACAAAAAGAAACATAATAAAGGTGTGTAAACTTGGGTGAGTAGCTTAATTTTTCCATGCCTTAGTTTCCTCAGCTGTACAATGGGAACATTGATAGTACCTACCCTAGGCTGATTATGTTTCATGAGTTCAAACACATTAAGGATTTAGGACCATGCCTGGTACACAGCGGGCACTATGTATTAGCTATCATAATGGAAGGAAACAACACAGAACACACACCAGAGAGAGCTCAGGAGCAGACATAGGGAAAGGGCACTTCCTTTAGCAGATAAGGAAGGCCTTTTCCAATTCCTCGCTTTTGAGCTGGAACTTCAATAATGGATAAAGGAGACGAAAATGCCAAGTTGGAGCAAGAGCATTGGAGATAAAGAAAGATACTGAGGCTGGAATTAGAAACCCTCGGAAAGAGAGAGAAGGCCAGCACGGCCAGCGCTGGGAGCAAAGGGTAGGAGCAGGGGTAAAACTGAAGAGATGGGCCGGGCCAGATCCTGAAGGGCCTGACCGGCCATGGTTTTTATTTTTACAGTAATGGGAAGAGAGAGAGCGGTTTCTGCTAATTTCTACTTCTAAAATATCACTCCAGATGCTTGTAGCAGGCTGCAAAACATGGCCACAGTTCACACACACCCCCACTGCCCGGAGGAGGAATCTGTTTCTCCACCCCCTTACGAAACGACTTTGACCATCAGAAGGCAGCGGCCATGATGTAGAGAGTTCCAAAGCCAGACCTCACCCAAGACACCACCGCTTCCTCTCTGATCCTCATGCTGCTCTGTGTAGCCTCCTATTTGCAACTCTCTCTGTTTTATGATGTTTCAACGTCTTGGCGGTGGGGGCTTACTAGCTGGGGAGTGACTGTTCCTCCCAGAGCTAGCTAATTCCAAGGGGCAGTAAACAACTTGTTGGTGGACACATCTTTCATGTAACAAACCAACCAACCAGATCCATACCCACTACCACTTCCCTTATCTCTCCTTACACACCATAGTATTTTCCTGCCCTAAATCTACTCAAGATCTGATACTAACTACACAATTAGGGACACCGCCTAAGCCCCAGAGACTGCTGAAATTACTCAAGACATCCACCCTGCGCTGTTCTTCTGCCCTCCCCTGCCTGCTCTTGCTACAGAACCCTGGTCAAGACTGTCTTATGAGGGGTCAGGGAGATAGCTCACTGGCACAGCATCTACCTGGGAAGCACAAGGTCTTGAGTTCGATTCCTGGTGCAAAAAAAATACTATCCTGTGAGCCTTCTACTTCCTCATTGCTGCCTCCTGACCCACACTGGTGCTTCCCCTGCATGCCCTGCGTGGCATGGTGTGCCTCTTGTTTCCAGGAGAACCATAATATGAAACTTTTCTTCCAATGGTACTGATCTCTCCATTTCATTACTCAGTCATCTTTATAAAATAAGAGCTGGGCAGAAATCAGCCCACCATGTGAAGAAACCCAGGTTAACCTGCTAGAGGACGAGACCATAGAAAAGAGAGACGAGCTGTCCCAGGTAAAGGTCTCAGGGCCAACCAGCCCCAGCTGATCTGTGGGCAGAACCACAGCTAAATGAATCACTCCAGCAGACAAACCACCTAGCTGAACCTAGCCCAAGGTACCAAGCTACACAATTGTAAACAAATGAAGTGGGCATTGTTTCATGCCGTCAGGGTTGGGATGCCTTGTTACACAGCAACAAAGAGCTGATACACTACTCTATGGAGAAAAGACTCCGGGAATATGAGTGGAAGCCAGGGTTAGAAGGCACTGGACCAGGCAAGAATGGACGAAATTTGGCCTAGAACAGTAGTGGTGGGAATGGGGAAAGGTGGGTGGAGTCAACATATGGTTTGCTGGATACGGATGTGAGAGGAAAAGTGAACTCAAAAGGACACCATGTTTTTAGCCTGAGCCATTGGACAAACAACAGTGGCATTAAAAACTTAGGGCAGAGTGGCTTTGGGTTAGAGGGGGAGAAGAATCAACAGTTCACTTTAGACTGGGTGTAGAAAGAAGTATCTGTTAGACATCCAAGGGAAATGCTGAGTTCCAGGTCAGATATTCACATCAGAGCTCAAGAAAGTTATCTAGGCTGGGGAATAAGTCTATGAGTCATTCAGCTTTTAGGAAGGGTTGAAAGACATGGGTTCCACAGGCTCACCTGAAGCAACACCTAAAGAAAAGAGAGAAAGGATCCGTGGTTCCCAGGATTTAGCTGGTAAGTCTCACTGAACAGGCAGAAAGAAAATCTGGCCAACATGAGGAACCACTTGCTTGCATGCAAAAGGGGTCTGTTGGGTTCTACTACTGAGATGTTAGGGAAGACAAAACAAAGAACCACTGGGCTAGGCAGTGTGTGGGTTATTGTTGACCACGGTAAAAGCAGTTTCTTTGGCATCACAGAGACCAGAGCTAAATTCAGGGGCTAGAGGAGACTATAAAAATGTGGATGTTAAGACGGAGAATCCAAACCCACCATTTTAGTGTTGTTGTGAAGGGCAGCAGAAGGGTAGGCAACACAGGTGGGGCATGGGGCAAAGGGGAGGAAATTCTATCTTACATTTTCTGGTTGCAAAACATTCCAGACACTCAAAAGAATAACTAGCTCCTCAAAGAGAGTTTTTCTTTTTTTAGGATGAGAGGTACTACCGCATTTTGTATGCTAATGGGAAGGAGCCAGTTGAGAGGGGAGAAACTGATGATGCAGGAAAGAACGAGGATATTTGCAGGAACGGAGTCCTTGAGAAGGTGAGAAAGAATGGTCCAGGGCCTGAACAGAGGGGTCGCCTCTGTTAAGAGTAGGGACACGTCTCCCATTGTAATAGGAGGTCTGTCAATTTGTGACGGGAAGACACAGGAGTTCTTGTCTGATTGCTTCTGCAGCTCCATGAAGTATAAGGCAAGGTCACCAGCTGACAGCCAGGGAGACTGGGGAGGGGTTTGGGCAAAGAGGCTGCTGTCTCAGAGTGGGGATGGGAATGTGGGGAAAAATGTCATGGCATTGCCAGACAGTGTCGGATGTCCATCTGAGGCTTCTGGTTATTAATTCAAAGGGAGGCAGGTCCACAGAGTCACAAAGCTTGGTGCAGATTTACCAAAGACCAATGAACAGCGTTTGCCAGCATTGGAGTTTTACTAGGAAAGAAGATAAGGACACACAGAAGAAATGATGACGATGCACTCTTTGCTGGCTATAGAGGGGGCAGTGACATGGCACAGGGCATACTGAGAGTGACTTGCCAGTTTCTGCCATGCTCCTCCAAGTACTATTTGTGTAAACACCATTTGCATCTGTGAGGAAGGCCGGGCTGTCACGGTGCTGATAGGTGTGTCTGTGGCAATACAGGTGAGTAGGACTCCACATTCTCTTCCCAGGCCCCATAACCAGCCCTCAGTCCCTGGCTGGGAAGGTGAACAGCAGCCTCCTTGGCCCAGGTGCCCACTGCTCTGCTCAGGCAGCTACAGCCTCCTCCTCCTTTCGGGACCTGTCAGGGCCTGTTTGCTGGTCTTTTTAGTTTAATACATTTTAATCAGAAAATTAATCAGGAAACACCAGTTCAGCAGATAATTGAACAATGAGGAGACACAATAATTGCTGTTTAGTCTAATTAACTTTGTTAAGTCCTTATTGGTAACAGAGACTTCCTGAGTGAAACTTATTAAATGTCCTTCCATGGAAAATTCGATTCCTATTCAAAGGAAAAGTTTTATGCTTTGTCTTTGCATGATTTTCAGAAAAAGGAGATCGGCCCTGCGGCAGTCTCGAAGGCCAGTCTCTTCTTTGGTTCTGCCTATTCCCGTCTCCCTGATATTCCAGGCCTCTCCGCTCGGAAGGACCAGGCTCACCCGAACTGGAAGCCACTGTGCAAGGCCACCTGTCTCCCAACCGTGGGACTGCAGCCTCTTAGTCTTCTTTTAGGCTTCGGGCATCTTGAACAGAGCCACTCAGAATCACACACAGAGCACCAAGTCCGGTGGGCAGGGACAACCCGTGAAAATCAACCATTGAGCTGGCTTCATGTCAGCAGGCTTCTGTCCCCAAGTCACGTCAAAGCATGATGTTGACCTGAATTATCCAAAAAAAAAAAAGAAGAAAAAAAGAAAGGCACTGCTTGATCCTCGCAGCTCCTCTGCAAAGCCGATGATGCCTTCAAGGGCTCTGAAAGTACGCAAAGTGGGTGGTTCACATGCTAAACCTCTTGATCCTTGGAACCTCTCTTTGCCCTCTTCTCTGCAATCACTCTTAGCTAGGTCCTCTTGGAGAGGACTTGCTTTTAACCTGCTACCTCCCTACACTCACAGAGGTTGCCTGGCAAGCTCAAAAGTATACATCCCTGTATAACAGCTGGGATATAGCTATACTTCTCCACCATGGTCATCGTAGGGTAACACCTTTCGATCATGGACCCCCTTCCTCCTCCCTCTCTTGGGCCCATTAGTCATAATAATTGTTTTCCTTCTCATAGAACCTTGTATTTTTAAACTGTTTTCAGGGTTTCTCCAATCCAGGATGCACGCTATTGCTGCCAACGAGCTCCTCCATCCTAACCGAGACCCCTGGCACCAGCTTCTACATGGGCATGGACCATCATCCTGTCAGTTCTCCCTGCCCCCAAAACGAAGTCCAGTTCAGCAGGAAGCAGTCTGAGAGAGTCATCACCCCTCTTAACAACCAAAAGACAGGAATGAGAGTTTCCTGCCTGGGTATGAATTGATGAATTATGGTGGTGGTGGGCTAACATGGCTGAAGCCCAAAACAGCAGCCTGTCTTCCCAGTGACCCCCTCTCCCTGCTCCTGCCCTCAGCCAGGAGTACAATTTCCCCTTGCCCTTTGTGCCCATGAAGAAACCCCCAATCAGCTCCTGGGATGTCACTAAGCCCGCCCCTTAAGCTCCATCCCTAGCCAGAGTCTTTATAAACCAGCTCCCCTGTCTAACACCAGAGGAATCCACAATCACATGCTGTCCTCTCTTCTCCATGTGCAGAGTAAAGGCCTTCTTTCTTTTCAAAAAAATAAAAGTATACATCCAGAATGTGCTTGGGTAAGACAGATAAATACCATTTCCTCCTGCCCCTGCAACTCTGCACAATTGCCAGCAGTCTCCTTTCATTTCCATTACAGCGGTTCCCAACAGGGCCGCCCGCCACCACAACTACTGCCCCTGTTTGAGGTGTCTGGGGAGGGCCCCTTCTTCTTCCTCCACAGGGACGCTTGGCACCTGCAATTTGCAGCACCTCTTTATAAGAAGTGACTGGTTCAGGTTGTCCTGGGCAGTCTGTCACAAATGGTATGATTTTCCGTGTTCTCTGTCATATTCAACATCAATAGACCAAAAAGGTATTAAATTTACATAGCTCCTGAATGTCAACCAGGGGAAAGGTGACAGTGACATGGTCCTGGACAAAAGGAAATGCCCAGGTGGTTTGGTTGAACAGGCAAAGAAATGAAGGGTGATAGGAGGCTGCTTCTGCAGAAGAACATTCCTAACTCCTAGAAGTTTGCCCTTCAACCTGACCTTCAGCTCCTTCTGAGAGTTTCTCAAGGCAGCCTTGAGTGCTGCAGAATGAGCCCTTGGCTTGTCTGGTCCTGGCTGCTGAGGTCTCGAGCGAGGTCACCAGGCTCCCGAGCCCGGCTGTCCCCTCCTGGTCACCATCATTGTCCATCTCGGATGGCTGCTCCTTCTAAACCATGGGTTATCGCCCCAACTCCTCAACCCCTCACCTTGTGCACACCACAAAAATGTGAGCAAGACTTCTAGGAAAATCTGCAACTAAAGAAATGCAGACACATTGGAAATTAATGACAAAGAGAACTTCAAAAACCACATAAACACTTGGAAATTAGACAACAACCTACTGAATAACCAATGGGTCACACAAGAAGTTAAAGAAGAAATTAAAAATTACCTACAAATAAATGAAAACGCAAGTACAACCTATCGGAATCTGTGGGATGCAATGAAAGCAGTGCTCAGAGGGAAATTTACAGCAATGAAATCATATACAAAGAAAATAGAAAGAGAGCAAATAAATAACCTAATGATATACCTCAAACTCTTAGAAAAAGAGCAACAAGCCAAACCAAGAGCCCAAAGAAGGGAGGAGATTATAAAACTCAGGGCAGAAATTAATGCAATTGAGATGAAGAGAACTCTACAAAACATTAGTGAATCAAAGAGTTGGTTCTTCGAAAGAATAAATAAAATTGATAAACCCCTAGCCAACCTTATCAAAGAAAGAAGGGAAAGATCTCAAATTCATGCAATAAGGAATGAAAAGGATGAAGTCACTACAGATCCAAAAGAAATACAAAAGATCATGAATACCTACTTTGAAAATCTGTATTCCCATAGGATAGAAAATACAGAAGAAATGGATAAATTCCTAGAAAGGTACAAATTGCCAAAATTGAATCAGGAAGACTCAAAAATCCTGAACAACCCAATATCAACTAATGAGATTGAAAACGTCATTAAAAACTTACCAACAAAGAAAAGCCCAGGCCCTGATGGATTCACAGCAGAATTCTATAAAACATTTAGAGAAGATCTAATGCCAACACTCCTCAAACTCTTCAATGAAATCGAAAAGGAAGCAACTCTCCCCAACACATTTCTGGAGGCAAGTATTATACTGATACCAAAACCAGAG
>PVLD010018238.1:0-39567 GCA_004027595.1 Dinomys branickii | reverse complement strand
AAAAAACGAACTGATCAAAAGGGCCATCATCTGTGTAACCTGAGTAACAAAGATGAAGGTAACATTATGTAGGACAGCATCCAGAGCTAATTCCCTTCTATGTTCTCTATAATTCTGTATTTCCTCAGTCGTTTTTGTATTAGCAGCAATGAAGATAACTTTATATTATACAGCATCCAGTGCAAATTCCCTACTATCTCATCTACAATTTGGTATCTCCTTTAATGTTTTTGTGTTAACTAATGTGAAGATAACTATGTAATACAACATCCAGTTCTAATTCCCTACTATATTGTGTATAACTTTGTATTTTCTGTATTGTTTATGGCTTTTCTGGTTCATATGTGTCCATTCTTTTGTCTTTAAAATAAAATTTAAAAAAAATAAAGAAAGAAACAAGGTGTTAAAGCTGCATTCTAGTAGCGCAGCTGCTAATAATTTCTTCTCAAACATTATTTCCGAAGTTTTTGCAAACACAGAATATGATCAGGCATGTAAACTGAATCTGTCTAACCACTTAACACGGATTGCTTCCTGGAGAACTTCTCTTGAAATGAGTTCCCACTTTCCTCTCGTGGTAGAAGGGACAGACGAGCTTCCTGGAGTCTCTCGCTTTTGTTGTGTTTTATTTTTTTAAAGGATACTAATCCCATTTTTAGGACTCTGTTCTTATCCCCCATAATCCTGCCACAGGCTCTGAATCTTCATCCAGTCTCTTGGAAGGTTCAGATTTCAAGACTGAATTTTGGAAAGGTTCATCCAGTCCCTATAAACAGATGTTATATTCTTCCTTTTACAGTCGTTGCTTTTCTTCTCTGTCCACTATTTCCTCTTAAGTCATCCTTATTTTTCTTTTGTCATTTTGTTTTAGGTAGTATTTTATGATAAAGAGAATAAAAATATAGTAAAACAACAACAGACAAAAACAAAACAAAACCAAAACAGTAAAAAGATACAGGGCTTCAAAGCAAAATGATACTGTTAATTTTTACTTTAGCGTATGTTTGCAATACAAAGCAATTACATTCTTGGTGTATAGTGAGTGTGTGTACATCATACATCTTATTACTTTCAAATCTCTTCCCTCACACTCCTTCTCCTTTGCAAAAATCTACCTTCCACTTTTCTATTAAAACTCTAAACTGGGTAAGTCCACCATAAAAAGCACATTTTATTTTATCAGAAAATGTGGAGAAACAGCAAAAATACAATTCACAACAAAAAAAGTAGATAGCTGTAAAATAAATTGCAAATTAAAACATTTGTGAAATAAAACATGCTCAATTCTGCGCTAACATAGTTCAACCTCGAATAATTGTTGATTTTTATTTTTCTTTGAGACAAGGTCCCTCTATGAAGTTGAGGCTGGCCCGTAAGTTCACTCTGTGGCCCAAGCTTGTCTCGAACTCACAGTGATCCCCCTGCCTCAGCCTCACAAGTACTGGGATTACAGGTGTGAGCCAAAACACCTGGCAGTAAGTGATTATTGAAATAAAGACAGTATTGTAAGAAAATGATTCTTGTACATATACTTCTCCACTGTTTGATAAAATATACTCAACTACGTTTTTCTTATAGTTATGATTTTATGTCTTGTACTCAGTGCAGAAAGCTTTTTACGTAATGCTATTTAATTTTGCAATGATGAATTGGCATTGCAAATGGATTAGCCATTCATTTTATCTGCAACTTTATATTATCTTGATAAAACTGTCTCCTGCTGTAGGACTTGCTTTTTCAAGTTTTAAACTTTACCGTTTAATTTCAATCTCTCAAATGACCAATGAGGTTGAACATTGTTTATATATTTATTTATGGTCTGTACTTCTTTGTCTGAGAGGTGTGTATTCATCTCAGATGTCCATTCTTGGATTGGTCTTTAAATTTGAAAGGTCTGATTTTTTTTTTTAATTCCTTTTATGTTCTAGGGATTAGTCCTTTGTCTGAGGATCAATTAACTAAACTTTTCCCCACTCTGTGGGTTGTCTGTTCATTCTTTTGATGATCTGTTTCGATGTGCAAAAGTTTTTCAATAAAATCAGATCCCAGGAAAAAGAAAAAAAAATGATAAAAGATGTTTACAATGGAAACACAGCTTTGTAAAGAAGGACGTGAGGGGGATGGCAAAAATGAAGAGGAATCAAGACATATCATGCACAGGTATAAATTCCCTCTGATGAATGTGATCATTTTATATATAGCTAAATGGTACCAGTGAAGTTAACTAAAAGCAAACGATGTTGACAGGCCCAAAACTTTCCACCATGCAGGGATGCAAGCAGGCTATCATCAAAGGCAGGAGGCAGCTCCTGGCCAAACAGCAGATGTGTCAGGGCTGTATATTCTGTATATTCCTTCTCAGCCTCAAGATCAAGCAGAGATAATTGTCGGTTGTAAATAAATGAATAAATGAAATGTGATGACAGCAGCCACCAGGGAGGGGACCAAACCTGCCTACCGGGATGCTTCCAGTGCAGACTCCCGTGGGCAGAGGGTTGGACTGATGCCGCCTACTCTATCAGATATGGACAAGACAAATGAGTAACAAAATAGAGCAATGATAACTCCAAGAAGATTCTTTACAATGTATGAACTGCTCACACCTGAGATTGTCTCATTTAATATTTTCACACCACTGGAATCCTCGGTCTCTGAAATAATAGAGGAGTTACAGATGTAGGGTACTCTTATTTTTAATCTCAGGTTGTTTTATTAGACAATACAGATAAATACTGTGTGTTGGTCTCTCTCTGTCTCTCTTTATTTCTTTCTTTCCACCTTTCACAGCAGTGGAGACTCAAGCTGTCAACATGGACCTACCCACCGGCTTATACCCTCAGCTTTTTCTCCTTTCATTTTTTGAAAAAATTTCACTCTAAGCCAAGTTTTCCCTAAAACGTCTAGGCAAGTTCTCCAACTTGCCATCCTCCTGCCTCAGGCTCCCACAGTGCTAGATTAGAGGCATGGGTTAATGAGCCTGGCTTTACCTCTACCCAACGTAAGGTCTTTTTAACTACCTGTCTCACCTAGAATTCAGAGCATGATGACATTCTTGATTGTCATGGAAAGTGACATAGAGCTAGTGACCTAATCCAAAAAGAAACAGGAAACATGTAAGACAATATGGAGTGAAGTGCCTTGGAATTCTTCAGGGTCCTTTTGATTGGCTCATACATAATATGCCTCAGGCAAGGGTCAAACTGTGAGCCTGACTTTCACATGTGCCTCTGTAGTAAAAATTAGTCCATATGCAAACACTTCCACTGACAGGGTGAGAAGACTTAAACTAATTTTCTTTTGTGCAGTAGGATTCTCAGGTGATAAATGCTACTCAAGATAACTCTTCAGGTCCCCTAAAATGTAAAAATATGTTTAAAGTTTAGAAATGACTCATATTTTTTTAGTATCCATGGCAAAGAGCTGTTTTTTCAACCTTAATGGGATTTCGAATTGACACTGACATTTCAGGAAATCAGAATTAGCTTTTTTCTTTTTAAGTGCCTGTGCTGACTTTTATGGAATTGAATATTCCAGAAAATGTCATGGAACCTAATATAAAACAAGTTAACATTCTCGTTTTTAGATTTTAAAGGAATATGGTGTTAAAATACAGATTTTCTTTTTTCTGTTGTTTTAAGACCCATACAGCCAGTGCTGGGTTTTCTGTAGATGTGAATTTCAAATTCCAGAATTCAGCATGTCTGTAAATGCAAATCTGCTTCGTTTGGAAACAGAAGTGAAATTATTATTAAATTTACTTAAATAAAACTGCTTTAAGAAATCAAAGCACTTGTTAGCCGGGAGTGGTGGCACATGCCTGTAATCCCAGCACACGGGAGGCTGAGGCAAGAGCATTGCTGTGAGTCTGAAGCCAGCATGGGCTACAAAGTGAATTCACGGCCAACCTGATAACCTGATCTATATAGTAAGTCGTTGCCTCAAAACGCCAAAAAAAAAAAAAAAAAAAAAAAAGAAAAAAAAGACAGGAAAACATTGTTAATGGGTTGATGATAGATTTGTATTAAGAGCTATAAAACTTTTTTATTTCCATGCTTACAACTCTATCTTAATAACTGTTAGATTCTAGTTAATTTTTCAGATAAACAAGGCATTATTGACTTTTGGTGTTTTGGGGCAGACTTGTAACCTGAGCTACTTAACAGCATGAGGCAGGATGACCCAACCTGGGCAAATTGCTATATTCTTATTCAAACTTATTTTTCATAAGAAGGTTGTTATGCATGATTTTACCCTTGTTTACCAAAAAATAAAATATCACCCACTGAAACCTAAAATGTATTACCAATGTGAACTTTTATTTTATTTTACTTTGGTTTTGTGTTTTTGAGACAGGGTCTCACTATGTAGTTCGTGCTGGTCTTAAGCTCACTTTGTAGCCCAGGCTGGTCTTGAACTTGTGATGCAGTTTCTTGTAATATAAATACATGCGATCCTCCTGCCTCAGCCCCCCGAGTGCTTGGATTACAGGAGTGTGCCACCTCTACTGGCTCAATGTGAACATTTTAAACAGTCTCACCAGAAAACTACTTTCCAAAAGGAATGATAGTTTATGGAAGTCTTCAGCCTGATGTAAAAGGTTACAAACTTGATAGAACCTTACCTTAAGTATGAATTTGGGGGCCAGATAAAGAGTTCAACTTGGCTAGAAGGTTTAAAAACATACCTAATTTATAAAGGCAGAATAAAAAGAGGAAAGTAATAAAGAGACAAAATTAATCCATCTGCTAGTCCTGGACATTTTCTTTCCATCTTTTCTTCTGTTTCCTTGGCCTTTCACTTAATTGAGCTATTATTCTGTGACGAAGAATTTTGTTCCTAGAAAGCTATTAATTAATGTACTACCTAGAAAATGTAAGAAATTAAACTTGTCTCCCAACTTGGTGTCATTTTAGCAGCATGTATTTATATTACAAGAAACTGCATCACAAGGAGGCACTTTCAACCTTCATTCTCAATCGAAAGGGGATGTTCTTTGGCAGTACCTTAAGACCATTTATGCAGGTGTGGAGTTATATTCTTTTAAATGCTTCTTTAATTCCCCCATCCTGTTAGACAGCTTTGTCTGAGCACAGTACCTAACTTCGAGGATTTAAAGGAGGGGAGGTATAACTCAGCTTATGGTTTCACAAGGTTCAGTCGATGCTTGACTGACTGGAAGACAGCTCCTAAGACAATCAGAGAGACATCATCAAGCATCACCCCTTATATTCTTCTCAATGCTCACACAACACAGAAGTGTATCACATAGTAAAACACCTCCCTCACCATTTTGTATAAATCTCGTTCAGTTCTTTCTAGGATCACAGGCAGCTAGCTGTCTTACAGCTTTAACACACACTCTGCACAGGTGGATCTTGTGCACATGGCCTCTTTGTGCCTTTTCAGAAAATAAAAAGCATTTACATTAATTATATACAACTGAAAATCACTGTCTTCTCTGTAATATACCTTTGAAAATTAGCTTAAAAATATTCTGGGATACCCAGTATACTGTTGTGCTATCATCACTTAAACTCCTGTGCTGTTTTGGGATATTCATAAGCAAGGTTCCAATGCAAGAAAGAAAATAAAACTTCCTGTCTTTATTAGCACTGGGATAAATCTGTAAGAAAATTAGAGGCCGATTATAATGCAGTTGTATCACCATCTCAGAAACACATCACAATGTCGCTACGATAAATTAGAAATCCTTTGCCAATTAACTCAGGTGTCCACGTAAAACTTTTTTCTTGTGGCGAAATATTGAAGAAAACACTATGTAATACAACAGCCACTGTTAATTTCTATCATTTTGTTCTGAAATCCTGTATCACTTTTATTGTTTTTCTTTTGTTTTAATTTTGCCTATGTTGGTATTTTGCTATTCTTTTGTGCTTGTTCTCTTTAAAGTAAAAAAAAAATAAAAGAAAATAAAGAAAATGCAAAGCAAACTTCTTCATGCCAGATGGGCACTGCCCTGGAGTAAAAATGTAACTCACCTCAAAAAGCCACCAACATCACTAGTAAGAAATCCACAGGAATATTTTGAGTGTTTTAAAGATTTTAAATTTTAAAGCAGCCTCCGACTTCTTTGTACATGTCCTGCCTCTGATGGGAAACACAGTGTACAGACCCAGTTGAAAGAGAAATGGACAGAACAGCTGAAAGAAGAGACTATGATGTCATGCTTGTGCAAATTCATTAAGAACACTCTATCTCTCTCTCTCTCTTTCTCTCTCTCTCTATCTATCTATCTACCTAGATAGATAGATAATTTTGAGCAGTTGTGATGAAGAAATGTGGTGAACTTTCAGACTTTCAAACATTTATTATAGTAGAAAACACACTGCCTTGAATCCCCTCTCAAAATCCTCCCTGGACTTTGCACGCACTCATCCCACCATCCTCGCTGCTTTCTGCAGCAGCTCTGCAGCCCTCTTTCCTGAGGGTCTTTAGCTTCGCTGTCCTGGCCGCCTCGATGTCCTGAGTGGATTGAAAAGGTTCACCTTTCCTGGTTATTTTCACCTTTTGGGAGGACCCAGAAGTTGCATGCTGCCAGATCTGGTGCCTAAGGTGGGCAAGGGCACAATATTGTGTGTTTATGAGCTGCCTTTCTGCTGGACAGTGCCCAGTGGCAGCCTGCATTGTGCTTTAGGGAAAAGGACTTCAGAGTTCCTGCAGAAAGTGCCAAGGACCATGGCATGAGTCTGTTCAAAGCCAGAGGGAATATTTTGCATAGGATTAATGCAAAAGTGTCCTTTCTGGCAACAATTTTTAAAATTTTTATCTAACATGGTAAAGCTTCATCACAATGAACTTCTTTCCTTCTCTACAGCATTGTCCTAAGCCTATAAGAAAAATCCACTTTTTTCTAAGGCTGCACACCTCTCTCTCAGCATAGCTTCTTGTAATTAATGTGTCAGAAATGTATTTTATTCTCCAGATTACTGTTTGTCTCATATTAAATATAAGGGTGGGATCTAACTGATGGAATTAAAGTTACCTTTGACTGAAATGTTTTAGAGAAAATTCTCATACGTCCATAAATAAGATGTACAGCCCGAAATCCATCCATCCTTTGACATGGTCCACCTTCCACGAGATGTGTATCTCAGAACAAGCACAAATGGCCAGTAAATATATGAAAAAATGGTTCAACATTTCTGGCCAAATAAAGCCACACAGATTCTCCCTACCTCTGAAGGAATGGTTATTGTAAAGAAATTAAATACTACTGCATGATGGGCAGATAAAGAAAATGTGGAGTTCACACAGAATGGAGCACTACTCTGCCAGAAAGAAGGGTAAACTTGAGGCTTTTGTAGGAAAATGGGATCACTTCCACACCATAATATCAAGTGAAACAAATCAGGCACACCAGGTGAAATGTCACATATTTTCTCTTCCATGATAAATTCAAATCACAAGTAGAGAGCACAGCACAAGGTAGAAAGGAATGGGAGGCAGATGTTTTGTTCATATTGGGCACAGGCCAAAGGATGGAGGGAGGTTGAAGGGAGGGAGAGGGTGAAGATGGAGAGATAAATGAGCCTCATTGTGGACGTGTACCTGATCTACACCAGCAACATGATCGCTGTGTCCTGGAAATGTGCATTCACAAGAAACAAAACCAAACCAAAAACATATATCCAGCTGCTCACTCGGGAGATTTTCTACTTGCCTGATGTTAACTTTACAATGAAATGAACACCCTTTGGTCATACTTAGAGACCGGGGACGGGGACTCCTTGGAAGCATAAGACAGGATTTGGATGTCTTGAAATCATCTAAGACATTGCATAGGACCCAGGTCACTTTTGCTATAGGTTTCGAATGAACGTTTGTTTGGGGAACATTCGTATGTGCAAGAATTGCGGAATAAGAACAGGGCCGAGCCCAGTGTGGTGGTATGCACATGTAATCCTAGTGCTCAGGAGGCTGAGGCAGGAGGATCATTGTGAGTTTGACACCAGCACCAGCTAAAAATGAGCTCAAGGCCAGCCTGAACTGCATAGCGAGACCCTGCCTCAAAAAAGAAAAACAGGAAGAAAACGGGCAGGGTTGATGGCAAAACCGAAGAAAATTCAGCTCCTCCTTCTTCAGGGCTTCCAGTTAGTTGTAGAAGAAACCTAAAACTCACACTGGACCAAAGTGACTTCTGTAATGCCCACCGAGCAAGTCACTTTTTGTGTTTCACCTGGGGCTGCCCCTCAGGCTGAGCCTAAAGAAACACCTCCGCTGAGTTATATAAAACTGTGGTTGACTGAATCTCTGGGATTTCCACAGCCTCCTTTTCTTAGGAGGAAAATGCAGGATATGTTTGCTGTAGGCAAATCTTAAATAAACCATGACCAAGCAAAAGGATGAAGAAAATGGTGCAGAAAGATCAGTTAGCTGATTTTTGGAGGCTTCATTTTTTAGGAAAACTCTTTTTAAAGTGGTGCTTATCATATATGACACAGTACATATGGTCTCCATAATCTACACAGCATAGCTAAGCATTCCATCCCCGAGCACTTCAGTACCATCCATAGCATAGCTCTTCCTGCCTAAATATACTCATCTAGGCATTCTCTCCTAATCTTTCTTGTTTCAGAACCAGGAGTTGAACCTAGGGCCTTCACAGTGCGGTATGTCCACAGCCACAATTTACTTAAAACATTGTCATCCTAAATAGCTAAGTCTGGCAGGCTAGGATTGGACTTGCAATCCTCCTGCCTCAGCCTCCTTGAATGCTGAGATTACGAACCAGCACCGTGACCGACTAACTCCCTGCTATAAATTGCATGCATAGCACCAAACACAGTGGCTGTGGAATGGAACATTATAAGGGCTCCCTACTAAACAGGTGTACTCACTATTCTTAATATTTAAGGGAAAAAGCACTTCTCAATTTCTTCCTCAGTGTCCACTCAAACACAGAACGGATGGTTCAGTCCATGGTAGGCTGCAGAGAGAAAAGGGAGGGGCTGAAGAGAAGAACTCACCCTTTCAGGTCAAATCCCAGTGACCCCTCCCACCAGGCCCCAACTCCTACAGCACATTCTGTTATGCGTTCATGCACAAGCTTAGCTACTTTGTTATTGAGTCACAATACTTGACACCCACCTAGAGGAGAAATTTAATTAATTTCATTAATAATTTAATTAATAATAATTAATCATTTATTTAATTAATAATTAATACATTTAGTGCCGGAGCATCACAGTGGACGGGTGTTGGGGAAGAGAGATGCTCACATCATGGTGTCTGGGAAGCAGAGAGAGAAGGGAGAAGCCAGGGCCAAAATCTCACCCTTCAAGTTACACCCGTGCATATGACATTGTCATGGGCGTTCTGTCTGCAGGGGGACTCCTGGGAGGCATTGTTATGCACTCTAGGTCTTGGGTTGGACTCATAAAGGACGTTATTGAGGGGATCAGGCCCTCAGTGCATTCTTTGCTCTTGAGTGTGTGGACAGATTTCCTGGCCTCTCTTGTATATGATTCGTTGGGTGACTATTATAAATAATCTCATAAAATATGTGTCCTGTATTGTATGTTTCTCCTTGCAATAACTCCCAAAGCAACACACAGGGACACTCTATGATTGAGTAATATATACAACTCACTTTCTTTCTTTCTTTCTTTCTTTCTTTCTTTCTTTCTTTCTTTCTTTCTTTCTTTCTTTCTTTCTTTTTCTCTTCCTCCCTCCCTCCCTCCCTTCCTTCCTTCCTTCCTTCCTTCCTTCCTTCCTTCCTTCCTTCCTCTTTCTTTCTTTCTCAGTCTCTCTGTCTCTGTCTCTGTCTCTGTCTCTCTCTCTCTCTCTCTCTCTTTCTCTCCTTCTTTCAATAGCATCTCTTTATGTTGCGCAGGCTGGACTCTCTTGTCTTAGCTTTCTGAGTAGCTAAGATTACAGGAGTGCACTCGGATTAAATTCTTTTTTGTCTTTGGAGGTTGAAAATCATCTTGCATTGTTTCCAAACCCAAGGCACATTTCTGAAATAAGTAAATTGTGTGCTATGTGGTTCTGGCCTTGAAGAACACTTCTGTCCATTTTGTATTGTTTTTGCTGTTGTTTGTTTTTGCTATACTAATTTTACTTTAACGAACATTGAAATTCTTGAGAATTTTAAGCGTAGCCTTGCTGCAACTGACAGTTTACAATACTCTACTTTTACAAAGGAAAATTTATGTTTTTGTCCTGGTCACTTTCACTATTCTGCATTATGCTATCTTATTGTTTGGGGAATTGTTTCAATTCTAAATTTGGGCTTCATTTCGTTGGTACTTTTATTACTTCTCTCATTTCCTTTGAGATATTAAACAAGACTGTGGAAGCTACTTCCCCAGCAGAACAGAAATTACCATTTTTTTCTACAAGTTCAGCAGAATTCTTCTTACAGAATAAATTTTTTGTATTAGTAGAAGTTTCCTAGGGGGATTTGTAGAGCTACAAGGATGTAGGTTTTTCTGCCGATAGGCAGTTGTGTATTTATTTATCTGCTCTTCTATCGATATATGTTTGCAGTGCATTCACCCTCGGGAACTGTACATATGCTATTCCTCTTAATGCTTTCTATCGTCCTTTTTCTCACCCGACTTTGTTTCCCCACCCATTTGCATCTCCACAAAGTCTTCCTCTGTGTCTCTTAAAAATTCTCTTTTATTTTGCTCTTTAAATTCTTTCTACTTAGGGTTTCTCATATGAGGTAAACCATGCTCTATTCAAGCTTACATGTCAAAGTTATTTCACTCAAATTTAAGGTCTCCAAGGCATTCGTTTCATGTAAATGACGCTAGTGTGCTCTTCTTTATGGCAGCGTAGTGCTCCTTTGTGTGTAAAGCGGACATTTTCTTTTTCCATCCATCATCCCTTGATGGACATATAAGCACCTTCCAAACACAGCTATTGCTGTACAAAATGGCTGTGCAAGGATCCCTGTAATATGGTATCTTTAACACTTTCAGGAAGTTATCTAGGAGGGGAGTACTCACATCGAGCGGAATTTCTAGTTTAAGTGTTATGAGGAGTCTCCATAAAGGTTTCCAGATTGGTTCTACTAGTTTAGTCTCACCAGGAGTGTGGAAGTGTTTCTCTTCCCGCTAGCCTTGCTAGCTTTAGTTATTTGTTTTGATTTTGTGATGGAGGCCCTTCTCTCTGGAGTAAGAGGAAATCTGGGTGTTGTCCTGGTTTACTTTACTTTTATTTTGCTCCCCTTAAATTATTTGTGCTTTGCATTTCTCACCTAATAGAACCTATTTCATATTCAACTTTCTGCATCTGTTTTAGGTCACTTTTGCTTTGTGCACTAGGTATATTTTCTTTTTGACACATCAGCTGCGTCCAAGGCAGGAAAACTGTTTTCATGATCACATACTGATGAAAAAAGTAAAGGCCCCCTGGGGTGCCCAGTGGAAGACTCCAACTCAGTCTGGTTATTTTAAGCTAAGCCTGAGGGACTGTTGCCTAGTGGTTGGAATTTAAACTAAGAGAACATTTTTAAACATGATGAGATCTGAATTTCAAGGTATACCCTAGGTGAGGCGGTCTCAGATTACAGGTTCTACTTTTCTGTTTTAAAATAGCTTATATAGTAAATGTCTGATTAACTTTAATTACACATTGTCATCAATGTTGAGGACACGAATCCTATATTTTATGGACTTGAAGATTTGTGAGTTAAAGAGAAAAACTTCCAATTCGTTTCAAAATACTATGTCCAAGTGAAGACCAAAATTGAGATATACTTGTGTGTTATTGCTTTAGGCTGTAGAGAAACATTGAGTGGTAATGACGTGTGTTCACTTTGGATAACAAAGCAGCAGAGGGTCTGGGATAGAGCTCAGCTGCACAGTGCCTCTCTGGCAAGCACAAGGTCATGAGTTCAATTCCCGGTGCTAAGAGAAATTTAAAAAAGAAGCAGAGAAGCAATGTGTAATATATTACACAGTAAAACACTCCAGTAACACCATATGGAAACATCTTCAGTATCAATGCATATTAATATTTTTAGTAACGCTGCATAAATAATAACATGTACATCCTACAGTAACAATGTGAAGCAAAATTGCATAATACCACTGCTCAGTAACAATATATGGAAATGCCCTATTGTATCAATAAATAGTAACACTGTGTAGTAACAGTGCATAGCAACATTGTGTATTAACCCTGCACAGTAATGGTAATATGGTATCAACCTATCACAACAATGTACCCTAACACTGCAGTAAAGTTTCATTATATTAAGAATTAGCAAAGGTGTAAATTTCCATAGTAACATTGCATAGTAAAAGTGCAGTGACACTGCACAGTAACACTTCCCAGTAACACTTCCCAGTAACAGAGTAACATATGGTGACAATATATAGTAGCATATGGTAACAGTTTATGTTAACATTTTTAGTAACAGTTTGCAGTAACAATGTTATACTGATTCTATACAGTACGCTGTATAGCAAACTTGCATAGCAAGACTGCATAGAAGCCATGTATAGTAATACAAAGTAACAATTACTCTAATAGTAATAACATTGCATAGTATCTGCACATCAGCAGGATAGAGTGGCACATAGCAAGAAGGCATAGAAGCAAATTAAATACACATTATGTAGCAACATCAAAAGAAGGTATAGCTTCATCACAGTAACATGTTATAGACATGATATACACTGATACTGTATGGTAGCAGTTCAAAGTAACATTTTCTGTTAAACTGGGTGGTAACACTGTATACCACAACTGAATACAAGTATGGTATATTAACATCAGATAGTATGAATGCACAGTGACATTGTATAGCATGAAAATACTATCATATTGCTTAGCAGTTGCATAGTAGTCACACATAGAAATATCATGTAACAACTGTGTATAGAAATAATGTAAAGTGACATGTGATTACTGCATGGAAACGATGTATAATAAAATATACTAAAAATTTTAGTATGGTTTATAGCAACAATGTTCGGTATCACTCTAAGGTACAAATGTGTTATCTGTGTCCCAGTAAATTAAACAGTAGCATTGCATACTCACATGGACTAGTAACATTATATAGTAATACCACACACTGACAATACAGAGCAACATTACACATTAACAATCTAAGTAACACTGCATAGTTTGTCTGTGTAGAAACAGTGATATCAGTATAATGGAACAACAATGCATTGAAACCAATAAACTGATGTTGTCTAGCAAGACGGCATAGAAATAATGTATAGCATCATCATGTATATAATGTTAATATTTAGTGTTACCACACAATGCTCCTGTTGAATGTATTATGTGATGGTAATACATATGACTACTCTCCTGTGATACTGTACTTTGTTGCTATAAAATCATACTGTAATCTTTGCTACATTATAGCAAAGATACATACTGTTTCTGCATTTTCACAGTACTGGATTCTCATCACAGCATACATGGAAATTTCCACACCATGAGGCTTTACTTTATTCAAAAAGTTACTAAAATATTGTATAAAATCACCCTCAAGTCATGTGAAGGGTTGTGTATATACAACCAAATGCTTTTTCCCTCTCTATTTGCACTTGGGATCCATCCAAGCATTATCTCTTTGTATATTTAGAAATATTCTAACGTCTGAAAAATGAGTCTGATTTCCAAGTCATAAGTGGACACAACCATCCCTATTAGAGATATACTTCTTCAGTATTTTACAACTTGAGAAATAGCAGTAGGCAGCAAGAATTCATTAAAGAAAAAAGAAAAAAGAGAGAGAGGGAAAGACAGAGAGAGGGAGAGACAGAGAGAGAGGAGGGAGAATCACTGTGTCCTAATGCATAATAACACAGAGCCATTTTACTAAAAAACTGCAAATCCTACTTATGCCTGTTTCCCCAGATGGTTGTATTCCCTCAAAGCCTTGTAACCTTCCAGAAATTGATTATTTTCCACTCTAAATTTTCCAGATAATTGAAGAAAAAATAGGGCTGAGATTTTGAATTTTCACAACAGCTGTCCACATTGCCCAGAACCCGTGGTACCATGCCAGTCTGGTCTCCTTGGTGAGTTTCTGGGTGTGAGCATAAATTACAACTCTTTTACATGGAACACATATGGCTGTCAGCTGTAGGATGCTCTTCGTG
Organism: Dinomys branickii; assembly: GCA_004027595.1. NCBI lineage: Eukaryota > Metazoa > Chordata > Mammalia > Rodentia > Dinomyidae > Dinomys > Dinomys branickii. The sequence continues at coordinate 25,468 of PVLD010018238.1, read as the reverse complement.
GGCCAGACTTTTAAGAAAGGCAGCTCCTTCTCATTCATTGAAATTCCCCGAGGGAATGGATGTCTTTCAAGGTCACAGACTGCCTTGGGCATCATAAACATCTCTTTCATTGTATCTAATAATATGCTGAATTAGAAATGTTCTAACACTTCTGCTTTTAGAGTGAAAATCATCTCTAGAAATCATGCATAAACCTGCAATCTCTGTACCTGGGAGGCTGAGTCAGGAGGATCTTAGATTTAAGGCTAGCATGCACATCTTAGTGAGATCCTTTCTTAAATCTTTTTTTAAAATGATAGTAAATCTAAGTTTATGGGTATAGCTCACTGGTTAAGCACCCTGAGATTTGAGCCTTAGTACTGGGCTTTGTGGGGAAAAGAGTGAGGTATAAGGCATTTGAAATCTGCACAGGAGAGTTGTATTAGAACCTACTCATCAGAATTTGGGGTCTTTCATTGTACTATTGGTTCATTTATTTATTTATTTGGTGGTTTTGAGGAATGCACACAGGACTTTCTCACAGAGCTGAATCCCAAGTCTTTTCTTTCCTTTTTCTTTCTTTCTCTCTCTTTCTCTTTCTTTCTTTCTTTCCTTTCTCTCCTTTCTTCCTTCTTCTTCTTCTTCTTCTTCTTCTTCTTCTTCTTCTTCTTCTTCTTCTTCTTCTTCTTCTTCTTCTTCTTCTTTTCTTTTCTTCTTCCTCTGTCTCTGTCTCTGTCTCTCTCTCTCTCTCCCTCCCTCCCTCCCTCCCTCTCAGTCTCTCTCTGTTTCTTTGGAAATTATACTTTGAGAAAAAGTCTCGCTATGATTCTGAACTGTCATGGCTTCGCTTCGCTAGCATTTGTAATCATTCTCTATCAGCCTCTTGGCATGCCAGGATTGTGGGTAGGTGCTATCGCATGCAGCTTTAATGGTTTTTTTCTTAACCATCTTTAGCTGTGGATATTAATGGGATTTGGTCTATTTCCATACATGCATGCAATGCATAGCTGCCCTTTCCTACCTTCGAACCTAGATGCTTCTCTTCAGGAAGTCGAAGGAGTGTCTTCCGACTGACCTTTGGATATGGTTCCATACCCACCAGGCTTTCCCCAACAGCTAGTGGACAAAGGGGTTCCTTAGAGATATCTGTAAACATCATGACCCAGCCGTTAGGACTAACAAGAGAAGATACTTGTGTGTGTGTGTATATTGATTTGATGGAGTGAGGAGGTTTGCTTTTATTACCCCCCTTCTATTTTATTTATTTTATGGTGGCGGTGGTGGTGGAATGTAGGATGTTCACTTTGAGCTACACCTCCAATGCCTTTTTTCAATTATTTTCTTTCTCTCTTTCTTTTTTTTTTTTTTTGAGGCAGGATCTCGCTAATTCAACAATTACATGAGCCAACTCCTTTCAACAGCTCCACTTGATGCACTAAATTTTAGAGGTGTGAAAATTTATTGGAGAATATTGATACACACTTTGAACTTCCTTTGGTCTGTCCCTTTGTCTTGTGACACTGGGAATTGAATCCAAGATCTTTGCATGGAGCTAGTCCCCAGTCATTTTCATAATTATTTTTATTGTTGCTTCTGTTTTATTTGAGGACAGGCTCTAGCTCAGTGGTTACATTGCTCAGGTGGGAATGGGAATTGTGAACTTCCTCCCTGTGCCTCCCAATAATAACATTGGACATATAGGTTGGTTCCATGGGGTAAATAGTGCTGTGTGTGTGTGTCCTCAAATTCTTATGTTCAATCCTCACCCCATGGTGATGATTTTAAGAGGTGAGCACTTTATGAGGTGCTCAGGCTGTGAGGGTGCAGCCTCATGGATAGGATCAATGTCCTCATCACAGAGACCCCAGAGAGCTCCCCTCCCCTTCTGTCATGTGTGGACACAGTAAGAAGGTATCATCTGTGACCTAGGAAGCAGCCTCACTGGACACGGGCTCTGCCATGACTGGACCTTGGACTGCAGCCTTTAGATCTGGACCACCGAGCTCTGCTGTGTGTCAGCCACTTGGACTTTGAGGTTGCATATGGCGGCCCTGATAGATGAGGGAGAGACTAGCACAGTGGATTTCAACCTCCAGGACTGGGCCACCAAGGTCTGCTGTGCATCAGGTGCCCAGGAAGTAGGATTGCATATGCTGGCCCCAATGGACTAATGTAGAGTCTATCTTAGCACAGTGGACTTTACCTCCAGGACTGGTCCACAAAGCTCTACTCTGTGTCAGCCTCCCAGGCTGAGGGATTTCATAGGGCAGACCTGGTGGTCTGAATTATGGAAAGACAAGCAGAGAGGACCTTGGCCTCCAGGACTAGGCAACCAAGATCTGCCGTGTGTCAGGTGTCCAGGCTGTGGGATTGCATATGGTGGCCCCAATGAACTAACATAGGGACAGATAGCACAGGGCAACTCAGCCTCTAGGACTAAGCAACCAAGATCTGCTGTGTGTCAGGTGCCCAGGCTGTGGGATTGCATATGGCAGCCCCAGTGGACTAAGATACAGACTATCTTAGCACAGTGGACTTCAACCTCCAGGACTCGTACAGCTCACAATCCATGTATGCTGTGGAACTGTTATATGGTGGCTTTATAGGACTAAAGCAGCCATGGGTATTGGAAATGCACAGAGACCATAAAGACCCTAAATCATGAGCTCATGCTACCTCCGTTCTCACCCAGGAGACAATCCTGGAGGCAGGCACGCAGCAGCTCTATGTGAACTTCTTTTCACCTTTTAATGTAAAATGATGGTATCACAATGAATGCATCTGTTACTGAAGCTCATAAAGCACATGGAGACTGATATGAATTTCAGAACTGCACATGATTTAAAATCTTGGTATAGTGTAATGTCCTGTGGTTACAAGAAGGTCACAGATAATAATAACACATTCAGAAACCATCTTTATTTCCTTTAGATGTAAATTTTGAACACATTTTCTGTTTGCTGTCCCACCTTTTGACATTGCTATTGCTTCAGTACTAGTTTTATACTATTAATTTAGTGACACCTATTCTGACAAAATAATAATTTGTTATAATACAGAATATATATATGTATTCCCTTGAAAAGTGAAATGTCACCAGAAGTGGACAAGGCTTCTGTTTACCCCACAGACCAACCAGCATTTACTATTGATTGATTTCTTGATCATGGCTATTGTTTCTCCGGTGAGGTGGAATCTCAGTGACATTTTAATTTGCATTTCTTGAATAACCAATGATGTTGAACATTTTTCCATATATTTATTTGACATTTGTATTTCTTCATCTGACAAGTTTATTTATCTCACATGCTGATTTTTTATAATTGGGTCTTTGAATTTTTATATCCTGATTTTTTTTTTCATTCTTCATATGTTGAAGATAGAAAGAAGTTCTTTGTCTGAGGGAGTGTAATCTGGTACAACCACTGTGGAAATCAGTGTGGAGATTTCTCAGAAACTAGGATGAGAGGTCTCACTTGACCCAGCTAGTCCCCTTCTGGGTATTCTCCCAGAAGATCTGACAACATCATACCACAGAGATATATGTGCACCCATGTTTATAGCAGCGTAATTTTTCATCTTGAAAACAACCCAAATGCCCATCGACTGAGGAATGGGTAAAAATGATGTGGTGTTTTTACACAGTGAAATGTTACTCAGCTATGAAGAGCGATAAATTCAAGGCTTTTATAGGTAAATGGATGCAACTAGAGACTATAGAGATGAGTGAAATAAATCAGACCCACATGTGGAGATATCATATTGACTCCCGAGTGTAAGAAACTGAAAAAGTAAATAAGATCTCAAAGGTACAACAGATACAGTGAAAGGAAAAAAAAAACTGCTAGGGAAAGGACAAAAGAAAGAAGGAAAGGGAAAATTAGATATATATACACACATATATAATGTACATATATATAAAATATATATTTTATATTTGTATTATATATGTTATGTATAATATATGTGTACACTGCACATACACATGCACAAACATACACACACATGATAGCTAATATAATTGTACTACTAATTTCTATTGGTTTATCAAAAAGAATGATTAATGCTTAATTTTTTGACCAGTTTTACATGCTTATATCTGATCATCTGGACAACTACTCTGAAGATGACAGTATGCAATATAACAACATTTGTTGATTTCCTATCACCTTGTTTTGAAATTCTGTGTTATTTTTAGTGTTTATTTTTCTAATTTTTTATTGTCTTTAACAAAAAAAACTTAGAAAAATGACCTTTCAGAGAGTTTTTCTTTCCTTCTACTGATTTCTGCTTATTTCCAAATGTGATTTTAAAATTGGAAATTCTTTAAAAAGATGCTTCTCAGTCTATTCCAGCCTCACAGTTATGTAGGTTAGGTGCATATTTATCGCATTTCCTTTTTCAATGTGCATTTTTCTTATGATCAAGCTACCCTGTGCATATTTGCATTGCGATAATGAGACACGCAGAAATGATGTCTATAATCACTGTCTTCATTCAGGATATTTTTCTCAAGTGTATATTGCTTTTGTTTGTCTTTGTGAGACATGGTGTCGGTGTGCAGTCCAGGCTGGCCTTGAGCTCACTTTGTAGCCCAGGCTGGCCTCGAACTCGCAAGGGTCCTACTGCCTCAGCCTCCCAAGTGCCGGGATTGCAGGCTTATGCCACCATGCCTGGCCTCCAAATGTATATTACTTTGATGCTGGAAACTTTGTATACAGTACATACACCTATACAAACATGTTTGGCAAATATACCACAGGAACACTACCAGCTTTGGAAAAATAACTATTACACCACCAATATCTTTGTATCCAACTAACTTTGTTCTTCTTTGGTCCGTACCCTTGGTCCCTAATACCATTCCATTTCTAGATTCTACTTCCCTTGAACAAGAAACTATGAGCATTTCACAATTTCCATCTTCAAAAGTTTCCTTAACTTTGCATTCATTTTGTACCTGTGACCTTACACTTGGGAAATACCAAACTGTCAAATTTCTCTATATTTGTGTCTTTGTCCTTCGGGATCAAGCCAGTTATAAGCTTTATTTTGTTACTTCAATCAATGCCAAAATTTGCTTTCGCTGTGCTTCTCATTTGCTTGATTTCTCTCATAAATGACAAAAAAAAAAAAAAAGACTGGAGAGAACTACTTTACTTGTCTAATGATGTTCATGACTAAGGATAAAAGTTGATGAAATTTTGAAAATTCAGTTAAGAAAGAAGCAGGGTACACAGAAGTCTCTGGTCTAGATTCTCAGCCATGCAGATCCGTGCACGGGCGCACAAATACACACACAACACACACACACACACACACACACACACACACACACACACACACAATGCATGGTACGTTTGTCAAAGTCTGGGAACAATTCTGGCTGTGCCTGATATGGAGACAGCTTGGAGTGCTCCTCTTATTGGTGCGGTGAAAATAGTGTGCCTACGTAACCATCCTGCGATGCACGACGTAACGTCCACCACGTAGAGTCACCCAGCCCCAAAAGTCTGTGCGGCTGTGCCTGGTTAATTTTGGTCTCAAGTTGTATCACTGAGCACAAAGTGTACACTGGAACGGCTTTTACTGTCTTCCTTCTGAATCATCTTTTGAAGTGATTCCGGCTTCTTAAATAACCCCTTGTTCCCTACTTCATTTAGCTCAGGAAGCTCATTTTTCAACTGTGCGCCTTTGAGTTCCATTCAGAGCGCAAAGGAAAATACCCAGATTTCTTCTTTTTGTTCTGCAAAAGATCTACCTCTCAGTTTGCTTTCAGTGATCTTTTGATTTTACTCTTTATTCCTACTCTGTGTTGTTCATAGCAGAGAAACCATGAGATATTTGTTTAATCCCCTGTATCTGATTGACTTCCCTTAGAGTTATGGTCTCAAGTTACATCCACTTTCTCACCAAAGACTCGAGTTTTTCATTCTTTATGCCAGGGCAGCACTTCCTTGCATGTAGATACTACATTCTCTTTATCCAACCATCTGTTTACAGACATATATGCCGCTTCCAAGATGTAGCTATCATGAGTCATGTTGCTGTAACCATGAGTGTGTGTGGAATTCTATAACATCAAGTACCAGTATCGAATACCTTTTTACCCCTCAGAATGTGCTTCCAAATCTGACGAGTCACTAACTGCCAGGCATTCATTCAGCCTTCTTTCCTCTGCCAGGATCTTTCGCAGAAATGAATCACATGTCGTTTTTATTTTCCCTGAAGCACACACCACTATTTTTTTCGTAACCACACCATGCATCTGCTCTGGTGTGCTCCTTGGTAAATTCAGTAGAAATACTTCACTTGTTTTGTGTCTGAGAGCTGGCGTGTTTAATCAGTCCTCGTATCCAATAACCTTGTTAGTGTAATACACATCTTTTTTCTTTATTTTAGAAAATTTTTAAAAAGAACGGTAGCAAATTGCCAACAACATAGGTAAAAACAGAACAAAGCAAAAGCAATAAGAAGGACACAGGATTTCAGAACAAAGCGATAGGGACTAACAGTGGTTTTTACGTTACACATTTTTATCTTCATGTAGAACGTCCATGCTTCCATGCAAGGCTTTTATTTTTCCCTTTCCCTGGCATTTATCATTACTTGTCATGACTTTTACATGCTAAGCAGTGGAAATAACCTCTGCTTGTCGCTAGGGTCATTCTATTTGGGATACTTCCATCCTGTTAATGTAGCATGTGTTTCCTTCCGATAAGTTCTCTTCCCAAAGCCTTGACGAGTGTGAGAACTGAAGCACTGATCACGTTTTTTTCACATTGCCTTCATTGGTCTTCATGTGTATTTATGATTTTTATTATTATCGTCACTAATATCACTCTCATTATTTGCGTTACTGAAGAATGAAGTGACTTGACATTGATACATTGCTCTCTATCCCTAGCCCATTTTTATCTCTCTCTCTCTCTCTCTCTCTGTCTATCTCTCTCTCTCTCTGTCTCTCTCCCTCTTTGTTTGAAGACAAGGTCTGTCTAAGTTGCCCAGACTGGAATGAAATTTGCATCCTCCTGACTCAGCCTCCCAGAGAGCTGATATTTCAGGTGCACTCCCTCCCATCTGACTCTCCTTACATTTTTCCAGGGCCCAGACAGCATCTCAGTATTCTCCCAAAATACCCTGCAGTCCTTTGCAGGGAAGGAATGAGGATGTATGTGCAATCTTGCAGCTCCAAATAGATTGCCCTTCCCGGTATATTTGCTCTTCCTTTCAAGTAAAATATTGCTTTTTCAACTACTACTAAAAAAGAGAAAAATGTAAGAAGTAACTAAATAGGATTTCCTTGTGGCCAGTTTCTTTTTCCACACTTGAGAACTGAAAAACGAAAAATTTCAGACCTGGGATGATACCCAATTTTGGTATCTCTCCAGACCCACTGTGGTGACCACCAAAGCTGAAAGCCTCTTTGCTCAATTTCTGTGCTGTTTCCATCAACCGCAGTGAAAGAAGTTGTGTAATTATCAAGGTGAAGGCTGAGGCTAGTGTCCATGTGCACATTTTCCTCTGGAAGCTTTTGGGCTAACCTCGGCACCTATGGGCTTCATGCTGGTATTCCAATGTGTACATATACAGGGGCTCTGAGATCCATTTGAGAGATGTTCCAAGCTTCTCAGTGGATACCTTAAACCACTGAAGCTGACTGATACACACATCGAGACCTGTTCTGTTTAGGATCTAAAATATCTTGACCAATTTTGCACACTTAAATCTGGTAATCAGAACAACTGATCTGACAACAACAATATACAGTGGAAGAACGATTGTTGAACTCCCACCATCTTGTGTGGTGACGCTCGGCATCATTTCCCAATTTTTTTAATTACCTGTTCCTGTCTTTGATTGTTGGATCAACCTTACATTCTTACGTCTGGTGGCCTCAGCAACTTCACTGAAGATAACAGTGTCTTATGAAGCAACCATTGTTAATTCCTATTATTTTGTTTTGAGGTCATGTATCGTTTTTTGTGTTGCTTTTTTTTTATTTTGTATTCACATTTGTTTTGTTAGTTGTTTAAATTTAGAAAAAGAATTTGAAATGTACATATTAAATTCTCTTCCCAGAGAATAACTTCACATACACACAAAATAAAATTTTTGCCACATTTTCCGATGTTTAGAGTATGTGAGCCTCTGTCCTTCTACTGCTATGTTCCTGTGTAGAACAGCCAACTGTAGACAGAGTGTCTGAGGCCATCAGGTAGAATAAACCTCCCCTCCTTTGCTTTGTAGATGTCAGATATTACATCTCAGTGACAGAAAAGTAGCAAATATCAGATAGTCTATGAAGTTAGGGCAACGTGCCCCTGTTGAAGGCAGCACTCCAGCACAGTAGCTATCTCTCTTGTAACACAGATGTCTTCTAAGTAACCAGGTGGTGGTAGTGTAGACTGTGGGCCTACACTAAACAGAGAGATGACTCACCACTCAAGTGACACACGAAAGCTGGCAGGGAACTTCATCCAGCTACTCAGAAGAGCGAACACTGTAGAACTTGGAAATTGTGCTGGATAAGTTTAATGGGATCAAGTTTATTAGCTTGACAGCTGCGTAGAGGATTAGTAAGGCACATTTCTGAGTGTCTCTGGATGGTTACACACTCAAGGTTTTGTGAACTATTTCTGGTCCCTGGGCCTTTCCACTCTCTGCTTTTTTTTAATGCTCTTTTTTCTGCCCACCTTGAGCTAAGTATCTTTCTTTCTTTATCCCCCTCTGCAATAGTGTTTTTATCTTGGAATCTGCCACCCATGAACTCAATCCTCAGAAACTATAAGTCAAATAATCCTCTGTCCCTTAGGGCTTGGGCTCTCAGATGTTGTCTCAAGAGCAGGAAAACAGGCTAATATAGGGAAGCTCTTTGCTATGGAATATTTCAGTTAACATTTTAGGTCAAACTGGACTGTCAGTAAGTGAAATTGCAGGAAGCAACTCGGGGTTAGAGGATACTACTCTATTGATGTGGTCATCCAAGCTCTAAATAGTCGTGGCCACCTGCCAACTTCCATAGCTTTCACTTCCAGTGTGAAAAACTCACAGCCAGGAATCGTGGCTTAGGGAGAGATGGTCGCTTTACATTTTCACTACCTCTCCTCAGGAGGAAAATTCCCCGTGTGCTGGCCGCTCAGCGTATTTGCCTCCATGGAAAGTGAATTTCTGAACATTTCCGACAAACATCCTTTCTCCCAATCCTGTTGTTTATAACTTTGAGTTTATAGAGGGCATTAACATGACGTGTGCTTCCTTCTGTTCCTTTGGATTGGGGCGGCCTTAAATTACCGTGGTGCGTTGACAACTGGTGATCAACTTGTAACACACAGCTGAATGGAACCAATGTGGTGGTGGGTGTGGGGGACCCACCTGAAGATTGTTGCTGGCTGCATAAAGCAAAACTGAAGAAGAGAACTGTAGGAAGCGTGGCAGCTGTTGTTTCTCCTGGTGCGGTTGGTTCTCCTGAAGAGTTTGTCTTGCTGGTTTTATTCATGAGCTAGGCTCTCATCACTGAAAGAGCTCAGGACCTTGTTATCACTGAGAATGGCTATGGCTCACTTTGAAGGAGTCCTGGCTCTTACTCTGAGCATTGCTTCCTGACTCTGGAGGAGAAGGTGGTGGACAGTTCAATGTCTTGCAGAAGCTGGTCACGCTGGTTTTCCCGATACAGACTCAGCCGTTCTATTGCCAGAGGTGCTCAGGACCTCACTGTTGCTGGGGACGGCTGTGGTTCTCTTTGGGGGAGCTCTGCTCCTTAATTTGAGTGTTGCTTCTGGCTCCAGCACAAATCCCTCAGCTACTTAGCACAGATCCTTCATGCTGCTGGTGTAGACTTTCTAGCTTCTACCACTGACCTCTGGGCCTTCCCAGCACAGTTCCATGAAACAGGCCTGCATATGACATTTTCATAGTGTCTAGGGCTCCGGTTGGACTCATGGGAGGCACTGTCATGTCATGTGCTATAGGTCTTCAGCTGGACTCCTGCAGAACATCATCATGGAATCCAGGCCCTCAGTTGGATTCTTTGGTATTAGTGTGTGGACAGATTTCCTGTACTCTCTTGATACATGACTCTTTGGGTGACTATTATAAAATAATCTTATAAATTATGTATCCTGTATTGTACTTATCACTTTGCAAAACCGCAAACTACATTACCCCAGAGGAAGAGACTTGAAAGACATACTTTTGCAGCCTCACAGCTATACAGTGATGAAATCAGAGTGGTTTGCATGGCTTCTCCATGTGAGGTCTCATGCAGCCGATATTAAGCAAAAGAGGGAAGGAACGGGGAAAGATGGGGAATACAATTCACATGCTCATCTTTAGAATTTGCCTACAAAATTTCTCTCCACTAAAAAATGTTAGGATTGGTTGAAGTAACCTTCAAAGTCATCCTCTGGCATCTACAAGACCAGTAGAAGAGTTGATTTACCTAGTGGTTTCCCCAAGGAAAACCCCAAATATGGAAATATTGCTCTAATGCTGATGTCATATTCCAGCCAAATTAATAATCTACCCATGACTCTGCCGGCAGTCAGTGACAATTCACTCTCTACTCTTCTTCTACGTGACTATCTGCCAACCCTAATTGTTTGCTCTTTTTTATTTAAAACGTTAACACATGGAATTTTTTTTTCATCGCAGCTGTGTCATCTGTACAGGATTACACTTCTCTGCTTTTTAATTCCACACCTTGAAAGTGATCTGTTCTGGTGTTATATAATGGTCGGTATTATAATATTTCTAATTAACATCCATGCCACTTGATCTTACTTACCACTTTACCTAGATTAAGTAGCTCCTGAACAGATGACATGACCTTGTCTGTGCCAAAGTCACTGGTTAGTTAATCCAGTGATGAGTTTATAGTTCAGTGTACTGGAAGTATTCCTTGTAATGTTCTTCTTTTTTTTTTTTTCAGCAGTACTGGGGATTGAACTCAGGACCCTGCACCTGCTAGGCAGGCGCTTATTCCACTGAGCTATATCCCCAGCCCTCCTTGTAATGTTCTTATGCTATTTTGTAAATGGATGTCTGTCTATTAATATGTTTTCCTTCTTTTGTTATGAAAATAAATTTTAAAATAATAGAAGGGAGAACTGGCTGGAGCACACAGGTGTGATCTTTCAGGGGGTACTCAGTACCCTGTGCTCTTTCCTGTGCTCTGCCTCCGGCCACTAGAAAAGGAGACTCTTCCCTCCACCACCCGCTTCTGCTACGTGTTTTCTGCATTGGGTCGGTCCAGCCATCCATGGACTAACACGTCCCAAAGCACGATGCAAGTGAAACCTCCCCTGCTTTAAGCTGTGAGTCTCAGAGATCTTATCGCAGCAGTAGGGCAGCGCTGACCAGTACAAGATGTGCCTTTCACCTCACATTCAAAAGGACTCTGTGGGTGGCTGTTCTGGAGCTCCAATCTTAGATTCTCTGTTCTTTTGCATAATCACAGGTTAACTTTTGCTCTTCATCAATTACCAGCAGTGAGTCAAAGGCAGCTACATTATCATAAATCAGCCAGTGGGCAACATTTCCATTTTTAATCAGTTTGCAATCACAGCAAAGAGCAAGAGAACACCTTGAGAGGTACTTGTGTTCCTCGGCAGTCTTGAGTTCTTAGGAAGAAACTTGTAATGGCTTTTACCCCTTAACCCTCCCTTCCCAAAGTGAAATGGCTATAAAAAATTACATTAGAATCCAACTCAATCTGACCTAGAGAAGGTCATTGTTATTTGTGTCAATTTACTGATTTTACTTTATTTTCCTTCTGTTGATTTTGATAGCAATAATCTCATGGGAAATGCTGCTTTGAACACAAAATTGTCTGTAATTTCTCTGTTTCTGTCTCTGTCTCTCTTTCTGTCTGTCCTCTTCTCTGTCCGTCTTCCTCCCTCTCTCTCTTTCATTAGAATAATGTAAATCTGATAACAGGTTTCGTATGGTTTTTTCTCCATTGATTCAAACCATATGAGGATGAATTTTCAAGCAACCGCTCAGCTTCAGTGACTTACTAGTCTTTTGCTTTATATTTTCACAATTTCTCCATTCTGATTGTAGCTTAGAGAGATAGGGAAAAGAGAGACCTTTACAGTAATTGCTGAATGAAGTTCCAAATTTGCTCAGCGAAAATAAAATGCCAAAGAGAGGAATTTTTTCTGAAAAGTAGAACCCAGTGGTGCCACTGCATTATATTTTACTTTTCATATATCGCACGTCAGTGGACACTCTTTGAAGCAGTCAATCTTCGTGAGAATATGGCTCCACCAATTTTTTTTTCTTTTTTTATTAAGAATGTAATAGCTCTTCATGATTTTACCGAAGGAAACAAAATTAGCCCCTTTTCACACAGCTCATGGAAGACAAATTGGAAGGCAATATTTGCCCCATCTATTTAAACCTCAGGAAACCTCTGTTACAATGGAGTTCGATTAAGAATTAAGCTATAATAGAAAGCTTAATAAAAAAATATGGGCAGAAGACAGGAATGCGACTCTTAAATCTGCCTCTGCCTTCAGTGATAAAAGAAGTTTAAAGTTAGAGGTATTGACTGAGTCCATGAAATATGCGTCTTTATTTTCCTATGGATTAGAATTGAGGGTTTGCTTTTTTTTTCAATAGATTGTAGCTCCTAGCATAGGACACATTTGGGATACAATGCATTTGAGCATATTTAATGTTGTGACAGTGCCATCTCTCCCCCTAAAGTCTTCTGGGTTGCTGGGATGAGGTCTTAGCAGTGATGAAATAACTTTTTCTGCTCTTCCATTGTTCACTGCTCCTGTCTCAGAGATTCTGGGCTGGATCAGCATATCACTGCTATTTTATCTGAGCAATACATTTAGCTCCAGAAAAGAGGTTTTAGAAACTGAACATCGAAGCAGAAAAAGACCTTAAATTAGCTAAAGATAGGTATGTACTATATCCAGCAAAGGGAATGTTGCTAAGGAAACCAAGTTCTTCTTGGCATTTCTTCCTCACTTATTTTGGGGGTTTGCATCTTATTTTAATATTAGAATATAACCATATACTCAAAACCCTGCAGGGGACCTTTACCCCTTTCATCAGTATGACAGAAAATGTCAATCAGAAAGGCACATAGAGGTCAGGCATGAAGGTGCAAGCTTGTAATCTCAAGATTTTGGAGGCAGATACAGGAGGAATGCTAGTTTCAGCTAGGCAGGTCAACTTAGCAACTGAGTGAGACACTTCTGAAACAATAACAATAACAACGACTGTAATACCAATAGCAATAACTACAACAATTCTATGGAAAATGAAAAGCTTAAAACTCTTTCCGATGTTTTTTTACAAAATAAAAATATTAAAATAAATGAAGTATAAAATAACTGAGCATTACATGGGAAGGGTTAAAGAAGAGTGAGTTCTTTGAGCACAAAAATACTAGGCAAAGGATATTTTAAACACTTGGCAATTCTGTCAGTTTGCTTGATGGAATATGGATACTGTGTGATCTTTTGTACCTAACACTGCAAATGGACACAAACTTCCAGTAAGTTCAGAAATTTTACCTACAGAAAATGTGTATATGAGTATGTCTGAGTGGAACTGAATTTCTACAACATCTGCGTTTAAGAAATTTTGCACAAGACTTTTGTGGTGACAGTATGGAGAATCTCACTCCCCACCCCCCAAAGAAATAAAACTCTCTTCATGTATGGTCTTTGAGCCTGATCCTAATTTTACATCACTATTTCTAACATCAGCAAAATGCTTTGGTCAACACTCCCAACACGCAACATCAAATTGGAAATCTAAGTTCACCACCCTGACCTTGAACCCAAAGTCCAACTTGACCCTAGATCCCTATCCAAATTCGTGTCCCTTGAGTTTTAATCCTTCATTGTTCACCTTTGAATTCGTATTTATAGTACCTTCACTGAACTCAGAAGGCATACGCATATTAGTTGTTTTTAGTACTGGAATAATAACCCAGGTTTAACTTCACTCCAGCCCCCAACCATACATCTGAATTCAGGAAAAGGTAATTCTATCCTGAACATGGAAATACAAGTATCTCGCAAGACTGGGAGTGATAATTCCATCTCTACAACTGCCATAGATCATGAAGAATTAGACAAGCCCTCATTTGCATTTTCTGGAGGAAGACTGTTATGCTTGAGAATAAAGGGTGTTAAAATAGTTATTCTCACTGTGTGTGCAAACAAAATACACATGGCTTTGACCTGTGATGTCATATGCTACCATGATCCAGAGATGATGCTGACGTTCTAGGTCCCTGAAAATCCATTCCATCCAACAGCTTTATATATCACAGAGCAGAAAATATTTCCCGATCCCTACACAGCTTGTAGCAAGTGTTCTAGCAGTAGTTCTTCAAGTGGACATTCTGCTTGTATAGATAACTTATATGACTTTCACGCCAATTCTCAATGTCCATAGGAATCCATACAGCCTCAAAAACATTTCTCCCTAATTCCAAAAAGAGAATAGTTGGGGCTTAGAGTGATCTTGCCATTACATAATAATGCTTATTTCCAAGCATGGTTATTTTTGGAGTATGCTTTCTGTACTTTGTGAACAACCTGAGAATATCAGCTGCCTCTCAATTGAGAAGTACCACTGTGTGTGTGTGTGTGTGTGTGTGTGTGTGTGTGTGTGTGTGCGTGTGTGTTTGTAGATTTAATAAAAGATATCAGGCTAAAACCTAGACCCACTTCCATCACCAGAACAGGATGTTCAATCTTCCAATTTGAACGTATCTTTGTGGCTTTAACATCAGGAACTTTCTTCCAGATGTAACTCCTTATTTTCCAAAGCCATGGATTTTCTACAGCAAATTTAGTGCCTCTTCTGTGTTTGGATTCTACCCTTCGCTGCTCATGACTTAACAAAGAATTCCCCAAAATGCACATCTCTCCCTGATATGAGCTTTGCTGAACCTCTACTGAAATCATTTTGCATACACAGGGGATCCCTCTAGGTGCTCTGCGGGGTCTCTTAACTGTGCTTACCATGTGAATAATTGCTGCCTGCCAATTCCAGTTACACAGCCGGAATCCACAGGAGAGACAGCCTGGGATGTTCCTGGGAATCACTGCTTAGTTGTTGATTCATGTGTGGAAACCACGAAGTGAAACGTAGCATGAATGATACTTTTGACAGATTTGGCAATGGATAATTATAGAATGTTAGATTAAAAAAAAAAATTAGGGGCTGGGGATATAGCTCAGTGGAATAAGCGCTTGTCTAGCAAGCGCAGGGTCCTGAGTTCGATCCCCAGTACCAAAAAAAAAAAAAAAATTAACGAAAGCCTCAGTAGATATTACTTGAGACTTACTAATTGATTTGCTTGCTATAGTTAATAAAACTCACACTGGGCAGACTTGTAGATATAACATTTAGGAAACATAACTACATGTAGTATATTTTTTTGCTTCTAGATGAGCAATGATTTTAAGTGATTGTCCAAGATGATACCACCAGCATAAATTCACGGCTTCTCAGGGATTAGAAAGTTTAAGAGAGTGGATCATGGGCATGTTTAAGCTGATGGATTTGAGCTGAAGTCACTGAAAGGATGTATTTATTTGATGCATCTACCTGCTCCCTACAGTCTTATTCCTGGCTTCCTTAGAGAAATTTTACAGAGAATGTTCTGTTTGTATACATGAAAAATGAAGTGAATGGCTTTTACCATGTGACCTGAATTAAAATTAGAATACTGTGAAGGGTTTTGGATCTTTTCTCCTTGCTTATATTAATTTCTTTCTTTAGACTCATCATAAGGATTAAACACTTTCCAAACATGCTTATTATTTCCTTCTTTTACTAAATGTTATATCCAGAAAATTGTCTCTAACAGCACACTCTTAATAGTAATTTTAGTGGAGTCTGCTTTTGATTTTTCATATAAAACATCACTCTACATTCATCTTAGGTTCTGGCAAATTTGTCCATGTGGGACTACAACTTTTAATCTTCCTAACTCAGCCTCTCTGAAGTGCCAGGATGACAGGTATGCATCACCATTGATGCCTGGAATGTTTGAATAAATCTTAGATGTTTGACCATGACTATGCTTGAGACAGTGATTGCTTTGTGTTCTTTGATACAAAGCACCCCATGTGTTGGCAGTGGTACAGCATACTTAGCTCTTTCTGAATCTGGGTATTTGGTCTAGATTTACCCTTTCACAACTATACTTTGATGAATATTTTGTACATGTCTTGTTGAAAAATGCTGAAGTTTGTCTGTCTGAAAGTTGATGTACTCTTTTACACCTTATTTACATATTTGGAAATTTATCCTAAGGTCCCAAATCAGTGCAGGTTAGGTAGATTTATATTTCCAAAAAACAGTGTGGGATTGTTTGCTGTCAAATACAATTCAAATGGAAATAAAACTAGGCCTACTTGACTGGTCTCCCTTTTAATAACACAGGTTATCAGCCAAGAACACTGTATCTAATATTGCAGTTTAAGGAAATTACCATTTCAAGATTAATAAATATAAATCTATCTTAAATTGATAACATAAAATCCTAAATCGTATTCTTCTCCCTGGTCTTTTAACATCACTGATGGTTTATGCTTAACTTTTCAATAATTAAATTATACAATGGGACTTTCTAATGTTAAAGTACATGTGATACATAATATATCCTTTAAAATATTATATGTACTTTAAATTGTAGGTACTATGTCTGTATTCTATGTACTGTAAATGGTATGTACTATGTTCATTATGGGCTGCATTTTTGTTTATTGTTGTTGAATTTCTCTGCAAAATAAGAGAGCCTGTAATTTTCCTAATGTACACTGATCTTTCCTCGCTTAAATATTAGCTAATATTAGCTCCACAGAATGAGTAATAGCTAATTAGCTAATATTAGCTCCACAGCTAATATTACTCAGCAGAATGAGTAAGAAAACATTTCTTTCTACATTCTGGGAGAATTTATATTTAAAAAATGATTCATTCTTTAAATGTGATGGACTTCTCAAGAACATGGAGTCAGCTTAATGATTTCTCTAATGTATGTGAAAACATGATTTATTTCCTCTTTAATTTGTCAAGATCATCTGGTATTAACTTCACCTGTTACACATACAAAAATGCATGTGAACACACTGTACTTATAAATTATTTATCAGTCCTCTCTTCTGTCCTCTTTCAGGATTGTTGGTGCATTAATTTTCTAATGCTAGTATTAAAAATGTTGACAAATTTAGCAGCTTGAAAGAGCAAATAATTGCTGTCTTAAGATTTTGTAGGCCACAAATTTGGGGGCTGTTACCTGCACTTCCACTTAGGATCGTTGCAGTCAAAGTGTTGGCAGGACTGTGAGTCTTTCTGGACCTGAGTTTTTATGTTTATTCTATATAGATTTCTTTATGTTTTTAGCGTTGGGGTTTGAATACAGGGCCTCGCACATCGGAAGCACATACTCTAGCACTGAAACTCCATACTTTCAAGATTTTAAAATCCAACAATTTGCATTAGTTTCTGACTTAACAGCCAATTAAAAATTTGAATCCTTTCCCTAATTTAATTTGCATGATTACCTCAGAGAGCTTTTCATCCATTGTGGAAGATGGCCACAGGTACCTAACACATCTTAATTTCTTTTTTCCTTTCTCCCCTTCCTTCCATCTCTCGGTCCTCTTTCCATCTGAGAAAGATTCATTTCCCTACGATATATCTTGTGTTTTGCTTTTTATTTATATACTGAATTTCCCATATAAGAGGAACCATGTGAAATTTAGGCTTGTGTGTCTAATTTATTTCATTTAACATCATGTTCTCAAGGTGCATTCATTTCCCTACAAATAATGATTAATTTCAGTCCCACAACATGATCAGATTATGCAAGTTTTTTTTTTTCTAACACTTAAGCAATTTTTTTTTTCCTGCCAAGTTTGGCCTAAGCTTTTCACTTTATTCATTAAATTGTGTATTTGTGTGTTTATGGTATTTACACCTGACAAGGTCATTTCTCAATCAAGTTATCTTCTCCAACTTCTGGTGAGAGATGTTCAGGAATCTAGTTTTATGTGTTGTTCTCTAGATATCTTTGAGAGTCTTGCAGGAAGTGCTCATGGCAAGTATCTTTTTAGAATGTTTTCTTTTCCACATGCTATGATCTGAAAGTATGCGGGTCTCCCCAAAACCCCTGTGGTGAATCCTCACCCCACATTGCTGATGTCAGCACGTGGGTGTTGGGAGGTCCTGAGGTCCTAAGAGTGAAGCCTCATGAATGGGATCCACTTCCTCATCACAGAGACCACAGAGATGTCCTGTCCCTTCTTCTACCATGTGAGGACACAGTAAGAAGGGACCCAGAGAGCAGCCTCACCAGACACGGGCTGTGCCCCACCTGGACTATGGGCTTCAGCCTCCGGGTCTGGTCCACCAAGGTCAGGGTCACTGAGATCTGCTGACTCTCCACCATCTTGGCTGTGGGATTGCATATGGCAGACCCCCATGGACTAAGACAGGGAGATACTACCTCAGTGGACTTCAGCCTCCTAAACGCCTGTAGTGTACAAGTTTGCAATTTTCAGTAACTTTCTGATAGAAGTTCAAGAGGAGTAGTTTCTTTACCTATGCAACTCCTTACGTATTACTCTCTTATGTTATAATTTTCCTAGCATTTTTAGCAATTTTTGTTCAATGGATGTCTACTATGTTTTTTCCTTTCTCTGTATTTTGGTTTTGTGCTTGTATTATGAAATCTATTGTTAATGTACACTTTACTGTCAAATAGGGGATTTTTCCTTTTATAGATTTATAGGTTTTATCTATTAGTATTTCTTGTCATATCAGTTTTTTCAGCTGGGTTAGTGTTTACTTCTGCTACTTTGCTTCAATATTCTCCATTGATTTAATGATAAACAGAGCAAAGCCAAGTGTTTTTTTCTTCTTTTAAAACATATTTTTCCAAGGGAAGTCTCAGAGAGACATTTCCCTGAGATGTAAATGTGTATCATCTGCTGTTGTTCTTGTGGTTTCCTTTAAGTTAACACATGTGATCCTATTTATTTTTCTCCTCTGTTTATGTATTTAGCAGAACTGTATTTGCACATGACAATTTTCAGGCTGTACAGAACACATCTCTGAATTCGTTGTATATATGTATGTGTATCTAGCAATTTTATCTCATTCCCTCAACAACATAAGCAATATTTGTTGCCTTTTAATGTATTTTTTGTGAGTTCCTGTTTAAGTACGTGGTGATTACACTCTTCCTGGGCAGCTGGTGCATGGACGGAGTCTACCTTCATCCTTTCCTGTCCACATTAACCTGCTCAGTTCCTATCATCCTTCTTTGACTAAAGAGCAGTTATTAGATAATTCTTGAAGTATCTATTCCTTTCGTTCCAAGCTCCTTTGCATGCAAATAGATGATGTTCCTTTCTCAGCTTACTACGTATGTTTGTCTCTTGGCCCATGTCTCTCTCTCTGTCTCGTCTTTCTCTCTGTCTCTGTCTCTCTGGATCGCTGTCTGTGTTTCTATTTCTCTCTGTTTCTGTCTGTCTCTCTGTCTCTCTGTTTCTATCTCGCCCTCTGTTTCTCTCTGTGTCTCTCACCCTTTCCTTCTCTTTGTCTCCCTCCCTCTCTCTCTCTCCCTCTCTGTGTCTCTCTCTTGGTCTCTCCCTTTTCTTTGTTTTTATTTCTGTTTTTTGTAAGTGCCCACATTTGTAACACAGAATAGTTATGCTTGTCTGTGAAGTGGTACATATGTATTTCTTGACTATTTTCAATCCTTTTATCACCCACTCTGTTAGCTCTTTTTCATCCAAACTCCCTCCTTCTCCAAAATTTGTCTTCTGCTTTCCTACCATCCCTCCTTTAGTTTGCCCACTGATTTATTTATATTTTAGCTTTCTTCTATAAGAGAAAACATGAAAAAATAAAGGGAATTAGGATGCGGTATGTCCATTTGCCAACTCCACATTAAGTCCTGCAAACATTGACTAAGGAAATTAGTAGTAGTACTAGTAGTACTAATCATAATAATAATGATGATAGTAATCGTAATAGTAATAATAATAATAATAAATATATGTGTGCTTGCTTCAGCAGCACATACCCTAAGCCTTTATGTGTCTGCATTATTTCAGTCTGCATTGTTCAGCATGAAGGCTTTGAGTTTCATTTTGCTTCCTACCAGCGACAGCATCTAATTCATCTTCACGGTTGAATAATATTCATATATATATTCTTATATACAGATGAGCACATTGTCTTTCTCTTCTGAGCCACTTTCAACAAAAATAAATATAATGAAGTTAATGGCAGCCTTTGTTTTTTAAATATTGGGCAAGGTTCTTCTCAAATCGTTGGCGATCTTATCTGTGTGTTTTCTCCAATAACATTTTTAGAGCAACCAAAATAAAATTATCATGCGCTTTACACTTCCCCTGCACCATTAAATAAACATTTGTCTTCTAAAATTTTTCCCATGATTATTTTCCTCAACATACTTCCAAATGTCCTCCTTTATCTTCTAGTAATCTCTCTCCCATTGCATAGCTGAATATCAATGTTACTCATTTAATTTCATGTTTTATTTGTGGTTTTTTTTGTGCTGAGGTTTCAGCTCAGAGCTTCCCACATGTTTCTTGACCACTCTGTCTTTCCGTCTCTTTTTCAGTCATACTTTATCTCCTCTTTCTTGAAAGGCTGCTAGAATTTTCCCTTTTTCTTTGATGTCTGTCAATGTCACAATAATATTTCTACATCAGGCATTCCCAAAGCTCAGTATACAGCAAGCTAATTTTAAAAATCAAAAAAGTTTCCTTTATTTTATTGTTTTAACGGTATCTTCACTATTTCACCAAGCACTACTTCCTGTTGTATTTTCTTTTTCTCCTTCTGCTGGCTGGTGTGGGTATTTCCTCCCTGGCTATTAGCCCTTATGCCTGGTATTGAAGTTCTTGTTCATTCTTGCTGGCAGTTTCTAAAACAGGGTTTCCATCTTTCCATCCAATATAGACATTTCTTCTCTAACTGTCATCTTGAGAGCTACATCACCGTCCTTCTTATCACTATGTTTAGTATTTATTTCATGTCTACTGTATGCCATAATGTCTTTTGATTTTATTTATTGTCACTGCTACTTTGAACCACATTTCCTTGAGTATATTAACTTTTGTAGAGTAAATTCTTTATGGGTCTTTGGCAATCATTATGGCTCATTACAAGAAATATTGTATTTGTTTATTCAGCATGTTATACCTATATGAATACCTAAATATTCACGCACACAGTTCTTCTTTGAGCATTTTGGCTTCTGCACTTATGTTTTCTTCGGTAATAAACATATACTTTATTATACTTTAAAATTGTGAGTTATACTTTAAAATTATGAGTTTGGTATCATGTAAAGCCAAACCCAAGTATCTATGTATTTATTTTTTCTTAATGAAGACTTCCAATCATTTTACTCTATTTTTTTAATTTTAAAGAGCATAAAATAACGTTAGAAATGATACAAAATTTCAAAATACAAGATGATATCACTTGAACAATGGCTGCTATATTGCAGGGTGTTGTCTTCAAAGTAGTTGTTCAGATCACCAGACATAAGCATTAGACATTGGTCAAACAGGAAAAATGAAGCATTCACTGTTCCTTTTAATAAACCAATACAATTTAGTAGTGCAATTAACTTAGTTTTCTTGCATATATATTTCTCTTCATGCATTTCTCTTTTTCCCTTTCCCTCGTCTCAGTTGTTCTTTCCTTTTGAACAGTTTCTTTCCCTTTCACAAAATCTATCGTACCTTTCAGATTTCAAGTTGTTTTATGAGGTTAACACAAAAAGCAATTGAGAGTCATGCTCAGGTGTACATAACTCTATTCCCATCTTCTCAGGATGCAGAGGCAGGAGGATCTTAAGTTGAAGACTGGTCTCAAAAACCTAGTCAGATCTTGTCACAAAATAATAAAGGTTGAGGATATAACTCAGTGGGAGAGGAATGCTTGCTTAACATGTGCAATGCTCTGGCCCCAACTGCTTGTACTGCCTTAAAAAATCAGTTGGTAAGGACTGGGTATGTGGCAAGCTCACTGGTCCAGTGCATATTTTCTTTTAGCATTTATGATCCTCTGCTGTATCACCAGCTCCACCAAAACAAAAGGAGAGAGATCAGCAGCTGCTGATTATTCCGATGCCCTAGAAAAGTCAATAATAGAGAACTTCTTATTTGCAATTCTAAAGTCTTAAGAATCATCTTGAGCTGGGCATGGTGTTGAACGCCTGTGATCCCAGCACTTGGGAGGCTGAGGCAAGAGGACCGCTGGGAGTTTAAGGCCAGCCTGCACTGCATAGGTCTCAAAAAGACAAAATAAAGTAAAATAAAATCATCTTGAGAACAGGGAGCCTGCTAGCCACTTTTCTTCAGTGTTAGAAGACCAGTGCTAAGATGCTATGCTTTAGGTTTTTAAGCAACTGACCATGTGGGTGTATGTTTTAACCAAGTGGGCAATTGCGTCTCCCTGGGCTGCTGCTTAAGCATTCAGCAATATATGGGGAGAAGAGTAGAAGGTGATAACACTATGATTCACCTTCTTGGAGGAAAAAATGAGAGTAAACATAAAACTTTCCCCCACTCAGACTATTGCTCCTTCCTCTTCCACTCTTGGCAGAGTTTCCAGAGTCTCACATCTGCAAAAGTAGATTTGTATACAGCAAACACCATTAAGAAGATCACCCAGAAACAGAAAATATGCATTTATTATCCCATCACATTGTCAAAAGCTGTCTAACAGGCTTTCATCTCCTGAAAAGAATCCCAGAATTTTTGTGGACATTTGCCAAGTTCTCTGTTGGTGCTTGCTGCTTACATGTCATAATATGTCATAGCTCATCTCCTCACCCCAAAATATTTAATGACTCACAATGACAGCTAACACAAAAGAACCATGTGTGTTCAGATCCTGTGGTATACTTTTTGATTACCTGATCAATTTTTAAGCAAAATTGCAGGATAAGCTCCAGAGAGCTAATTACATGATGCCAAGATTCCCCGGAAAACCTGGAGGGATATCCATATTTTATAGAACTATGTTTTTTTTTTTTTTTTTTGTGGTACTGGGGATCGAACTCAGGACCCTGCGCTTGCCAGGCAAGTGCTTATTCCACTGAGCTATATCCCCAGCCCAGAACTATGTTATTTAACCATTATTGATTCAGCACTGTTATTTTTATACAGTGCGGTAGAACAGAGTGGCTTGGGATTGCAGTCCTGGATGTTGTACTGAGTAACAGCATGCCATGCTTCATGGTGGCTTAACATAAATGCTCCTTAAGAGACAAAGCCTATATGCACATGGATGAACTCTACCCAAACTCCTAGCAAAATTTAGCAACAAATTTGTTGTTTCTTTTCAAGATGGGATCTCGCTTTGTATCCCAGACTGGACTCAAATTTGCAGTGATCCTCCTGCCTCAGCCTCCCACATACTCCGATTACAGGCATCCGTGACCACAGCTGGCTCCTCTAGAATGGTTGATTTTGTGTCATTCTCGGTGCTGTGACCCATGTACTCCATCAGAAATCATACTCACAGTCTGAGAAAAAGTCACATTTCACCTCCACACCATAAATGCTCCTTAAGAGACAAAGTCTATATGTACATGGAAGAACTCCACCCATGACATATAAATATTTCATGCTAATGAAAAAGGAAATAAAGATTAGATAGAAAAAAGGCATGCAAATTGATGAATGGGGATTATTCACAAGCCTATATGTCCTGTCTTTTTTTTTTTCCATTATCACAAATTACCTAAATCACCCAGAAAACAACTCCTTTCAAGTTGATTCCATATAGAAGGTAATAAAATCACAACATATGAAGCAGGAAGTTAACAGAACTCCAAATATACACACAGCTTAAATCTTACTGGAAACATTTGATTCTAAACTTAATACTTTTTTCTAATTAGTGCACTGTGTGGTTATACAAAACAGTAGGATTTTTTTTTTGTCATAAATGTGCATGCCTAAAACATACCTTGATTACTTTCGTTTTCCTATTATTCCTGTTTTCTTTCCCATAACCATTTATTTGATTCTATTTCTTTTCTCTAAGGGCGTCCCTTTTAAACTTCTATCCTTCCTCCATCCATTTCACTGTGTCTCTTTTTCTCTCTCTCCCTGTATGAGGGAAGACATTCACCACCTGTGTTTCTTTGCCTGGCATCTTCTTAATCTCTCCATTTGGAAGCAATTTGTTCTTTTTCATGGCTATATGATATTCCATTGAGTGTAATTCCCCCCCTTCCCCAGACATCTGTTGATTAACTCCTGAGCTACTTCCATGGCTTATATATGACGAGCGGCATTACAATAAAAGTGCGTATGCCTGTAGTATCTCTTTAGACACACCTTGTTCTCTGGGACAGGAAGCGAACAGCACACAAAGCTGTCTTATCCTGGGGGTGATATAGTGTAGATATTAGCCATACAGGGCCCTTGTTAGACACGCTTTCTCTCATTCTTGGGAAAAATCCTATGAAATGGAGGGGTGGGGTATGCAGAAAAGCTATGCCTGGGTCACATGTTTAATAATGTAGTAGGATGGATACACATTTTTGAGTACTTTCTCCAACTGTACTCAAGGACTGTGACCATCATGAATTGCTCATGTGGATGAGCAAATTTTTTTTCAAGGATGGCATTTCAGGGCCATGCCATGAGGTCCATGTGAAGTACAACACTTCTGTCTCCCATAATGCTACTGAAAAATTTCCATGCTCAAATCATTTTGATACTCAAAACAGATACCGGTGAGGGGGATGTCCCAGCAGTCACCGGTTAGCTAAGAAAACGTACCCAAAACACATGTGATGAAGACACAAAACAAAATATTATAAGATCATGTTGTTTATGGCTCTACCCTGGCTGAGCACAAGGATGATATGAAGTAAATACTACCTAAAAAATTGTTCTCATGTCTTGCTGCTACAGACAAGCCCTCAGTCTGGGCTAAAGTAGGTAATCAATAGAGCTTTCAGGAAGCAAAAAGTTCACCAACATTTAGGAGGTAGAATGATGTGGGCCCATTACAACGGTTACAAGTGGGAGGCAAGCTTAAGTTGAGAGAAATAAAGAGAAAGAAAGCAAGATGAAAGACGGTAAGAAAGATAGAAAGAAATAAAGAAGAGCAAGAGAGAAACAGAAAGAAAGAAAGAAAGAAAGAAAGAAAGAAAGAAAGAAAGAAAGAGAAAAAGAAAGAAAGAAAGAAAGACAAAGAAAGAAAATAGATGTGATAACCAATTTAAAAGGTAAAATTGGAGGATCCGGGGAAGATGGCGACCGGGTGAGCAGCAAGGGAGCGAACCTCCTTAATAAACACCACCAGCTCGAGACAGACTTGGTGAGCGTGAATGCCGGAACCTCGGCTGGGAAGTTTAAACTGGGCGTATTTCTCTGAGATGCCGGGGGAGATGTGGTAGGGCGGACCAGGCTGCCGGGGCGAGACGTGGGAA
>PVLD010018237.1:0-39565 GCA_004027595.1 Dinomys branickii | reverse complement strand
TCCTAATCAGCACCTGGAGGCAAGGTGGAGCCAGAGCAGCCAGTACACATCCCACCGCAAGCAGCTCTATCCCCGCCTCCAGGCTGTGGCCTCCTGCCTCTCCACTCTGTGGGCGGCTGCCAGTGGGGAGCGGTGGGGTGCATCGGCACCCACATCAGAGCCACAGCAACTCCCAGGGATCCAGCCAAGGAACAAACGGCAACTGGAGCACAACAGCAAGAGAGAGCTGCAGATGGAGGTGGATCACACGGCCCCACGCCCTTCTCACTCCAACATCAAGCAGGAAGCATGAACTGAGTTACTGGGCTTCAGCTCCCACCCTGAACACCCTCTGTGAGCACCTTGAGCCTCGGCGGCCTGCGCAATCACCACCTGTTCCTGACAGCAATGGGATGAGTCCACGGGGTTCAGGACTCACCCCAAACTACTAAAACGAGCAACAAGAGTGTCTCCGTACTGCTTGCATATATGAACCTTGTATGAACCCATGGTGACCGGGTGGGCAGCAGAGAGAGAAGCTCCCGGAGGAATGCCACTCAGACATAGCAATATAGCAACATGTGAAGGACAGAAAGGAAAGAGGTGGATATCCTGAACTCGAGAAGGATCTGAAATGGGAACTGAAACCCTCGGAAAGTCTAAGCAAAACCTCCTCTAGAGGAGGGGATCAGAGATCTGCCATGGCGCAGTCCGAGGGAGACGAGACGGAGAGGGAGGAGGTCACCGCTCCAAGCACACCCTTGGCCCACGCCCTCGTTTCGGCATTCTCAGCTTCAGCTTCGGAGATCCATGGCCCAGCTGCAAGGGGTGGGGAACGGTAATGCTGGAGATCAGGAGGAGGTGGGAGGAGAAGAAAGGGCCTCTGGCATCAAGTCAACAGGACAGAGCCAAAAGGGTCACAGAGGGCGCCCCGATGGGGGCGTGTGCCCCGCGGCTGCGCCGCTGTGGGCCCCGCAGCTGCGCCGCAGTGGGCACCGCCGCTGCCCTGCAGTGGGCCCCGATGCTGCTTTGCAGTGGGCCCCGTGGCTGCTCCGCTGCTGCTCCGCTGAGGGCCCCGCTCAGGGCACCTCATGGACTGGACCCACCCCCACCCATAGCACAATGACTGGGTGGAGCTGGGCGGTCCAATGTGAGCATATGTTCTTCTCCACCTCCGACCATGGCAGTTTGTATACACCCATGTATGTTATAGTATAGTCTGAGGCAGCTATATCTCTTCCCAAGGCGAGAGTCCAGGGGTATAGATAAACCCAGGAATATGGTTATTATCACAGGGAAGATGACTGATTGAGTGGTAGGGCAACGGAGATGAGGGAGGAGAAAAACTGAATGATCAAATGGGCCATCATCTGTGTAACTGAGTAACAAAGGTGAAGGCAACATTGTGTAGGACAGCATCCAGAGCTAATTCCCTTCTATGTTCTCTATAATTCTGTATTTCCTCAGTCGTTTTTGTATTAGCAGAAATGAAGATAACTTTATATTATACAGCATCCAGTGCAAATTCCCTACTATCTTCTCTATAATTTGGTATTTCCTTTAATGTTTTTATGTTAACTAATGTGAAGATAACTATGTAATACAACATCCAGTGCTAATTCCCTACTATATTCTGTATAACTTTGTATTTTCTGTATTGTTTATGGCTTTTCTGGTTCATATGTCTCCATTCTTTTGTCTTTAAAATAAAATTTTAAAAATAAATAAATAAATAAAATAAACCAAACAACAAACTTTAAAGGGCTGGGTATGTAGCTCAGCACTAAATTGCTTGCCTGGTATGCATGAGGTTAGATTTGACCCCCCCCAGAAGGGGGTGGAGTTTTAAACAATAGACTTATGACTTCCTTATTAAAAAGCATTTATCTCCATCGATATGGATCTAAAATTCACACTGGGTATACACATAAACAAATGCCATATACAGGGACTTTAGAAGATCTATCCCAGAATCCATGAGCTTACCTTTGGTGCATGCACACAGCCTATCTGTGCCCGAGCAGTAAATGACAGAAACAAATGTGTCCTGTTCTTCAGTGCCCTCCTTTTTGGGAGGTTCTACTTTGGCCAAAATTTCAAAATTTGAAAGATCTAATATTTTTACATATCCTCCCTGAGTGGTTATTACCAGATGTCCAAGAGTAGAAATATCAGACTTTTTTTCTCTCTCAATGCCATTCTTTGAAGTTAATTGCATTTCTTCAACAGGTTCCTCACAGTCATCTTCTCGATTATCCAAAATATCTGGTGGAAGCAAAATGAGCGAGGTAATTGTGTCCTGGGGATCTTTGATATGTTGGATTTTTATTGGCTCCTCTTCTAAAGTTACTATCCGCGTGGCATAATTCATTTTATAAAGTACTAAGTATCCACCACTAACATTCCTCTGCTCGGGCTGAATTATCAAAGGGGTCTGTACATCTGCTGGTGATTCATGTTGGATTACACTAATATTTGCACCATTCACTACAGCAAGATTTGATTCCAGCTCAGCTTTCCGTCTGTTACATAGTGCAGAGTTTAATTTATTTAAATTATTCAAGGCCTCTACTTGATTTATTGCACTCAAAGATTCAACAGGGCATGTCCGCAGTCCTACCAACAAATGAATTCCATCAGCACAAGGAGTTATTGAGTCTATACAAAGATTCTCCTCCTCTGCAAACTTTGGCAGCCTCAAGCACTGCACCAAAGTTCCAGGCTTGGGAAACATAGAATTCCACTTCTCAGAATCTGGAGAGGTAAGGTTGGCTGCTGCATCTGCAAACTGCTGAATATAAGTCACAGGAGGATCCTGCAGCAACAACTGTTCCTGATTATCCAGCTCCATTTCAATAATCTGTGGAACTGTAAAACCATCATCATGCAAACTTTTACTCATAATATTGTTCATCTGAGAAAAGATTTTTCCTGCTTTCTCATCAGATTCTTTGATGCTATAAAGTAGTAAAACAGGTAAAGTCCTCCTTACCAGAGGAGAATTTAGTTCTGAGTTAGTGCAGGATTCATTGTCAGTCGACCCTTGTTCTGATATACTTTCACCCTGAGTTCTGCTTAAACCATCCAGTGACCTGTGAGAATTACTACTAATGGGTGAAGTAGCAGGAGATTTATATGTTAATAAACCTCCAGCTAATAAACATGGAAAGGGAATGTTGTGTTGTTCCTGATGCTTTTCCTTCGCCTTTTCACTCTTAGAGTTTGTTAAGCAAGGATTTGCCCCAAGTTCTTCAAGGTCTTTGACAGTGTCCTCGAGCACGTTTGCCACGATCTCCCACTGCAGTTTCTCCGGCTGCTGGAGCGTGCTGAGTGCCGTTATGTCAAGGCTCACCTCCATGGCTTCCTTCTGCGGTGTACGCCCTTTGAAAAGAACAGCGTTTATTAGACAGAGCCTTGCTAGTATAAGTAAAAATCTGTACTTTAACTGGGGGAAGGGTACCAGGGATCTACGTCAGGGCCTCGCAACAGACAGGTGCTGCACCACTGAGCTAAACTTACTTAGTACATTATACTAAAAGTACATTACACTAAAATACTAAAAAAACTGTCATTTTAAAACAATCAAATCTCAGATGAACCTGCTCCAAACTCATACAGGTCAAGGAACCCAAGATTATTTTCAATTCATAATATATTCTCCCGAGAATTTGGGAGAAAAGTGTTTTTAAAAACATAGGAGACTGACAAACACAGGCATAGCAGAAAAAGCCTGTACCCCCAGACGATGCAAAAAGATCATAAGCTTGAGGCTAGGCTAGGCAGCGTGGCAAGATCCCGTCTCAAAATAATGGGACAAAATGAGCTGAGGATGTAACTCAATTACAGAATGGCCCTGGGTTTGATTTCCAGTAACACCCACACACCCACATTCACACACAAAGACCTAAAGGATAATTCTCTTAGTAATTCACTACTTTAAATCAAGATTTAATGAGGGGATTTTTGCACTGTAGTTATGAACCAAAAGATATCCAGTATTATTTATGCAATCTGAAAAATAACCACGAAACATTGTTATAATCCCAACCTCTGTTTATCATGTAGGAGTAAAGCATTTCTCTCACTCACCTCACCATGCTGATTACCAAGATATTTTCATACAGTGCAAATTAATTCTAACCTAAGTTTAGAAACGAATGAAAACAAGAAAATCTTCTCAAAGTTCATCATTTAAAAGCAAAATGTACATGTCTTCTGTGGTATTTCTAATTTTAATTTAGTTAAAGGAACACATCTATATTACTCTATCCCTTATTGAACTTTTTATATTGCTTTTCCTTAAGCTGTCCCTTCCTAAGTAGTATGAAAATCATTTCTCAGGCTTTAATCCTCCAGAGATGATCTCTGTATAGACAAAACCCAAGAACAGATGTCCATAAACCCTCAAATCAATTATAATCTCTTGACACTAACTGAAAATTCTTTCAACCAATCTGTTTCTCAGTAGCGTAAAACTACTATCAGCCAAGGGAGTAAGTAACAATAAACACCACTCTAGGTGACTATGAAAACACAAAAATGATGAAAATTGCCTTCACAATTTAGACACAAACAACACAGAAGAAAAAAGGAAATAAATATAAAATTCAAGGTGACTGCATGAAGGTTATAGACCTAAGAAAACAAACAATAGATTTGTTTAACATAAAACACAAGGTATACTGAAAGTTCTTGTTAACTCTTTCATTCAGGATCTCTTCCAAGTCTTCCTGACAGCTTTATAATTTTCTACTACCTAGGATGATCATACTTCATATAACATTATTACTGTCCTCTACAACTAAAGTATTTTCTACTTAAGAAAATTTTAGTTATAAGCCCTACTTGTACTAATGAGGTTATTCATTTAAATATTCTTTGGTTATCATAACAGCTATTACACAACCATGAAGTACTTATGTCAATTTTCTTTACCTACTATTTACTTTAGATCACAAAATGAAGGTTGAGTGTGAGGGGTTTTCTTCCATCAAACACACGGCCTTTATGCACCCTAGGCAAGGGTTCCGCCACATCCCTGGCTCCTGAAACTGACGTTTTTTTCCTGACTTATTTTTTTAACGTGCAGTACACTACACTAAATCCTGAAGATGCTCATCTATTTACTGGACTAAACTGACAAAACCAATTAATTTCTTAAGTTATGACAGAACTTGCCAAGCAAACACAAATTGAGTCTTATGTATATGAAGGAAAGATAATCCCTAAATCATACTCCCTAACAGAAACGGAAGACAATAAAGCAGCACACACGGTTGAGGCATCATCACAAAGGGAAACACAACAAGCAGCACCATTATTTTGGTTCCTCTTAATAAGTCAACTGACATCTGGCAAACACTCTACAAACACTACTATACTTTCCAAGACTGACAGAGTCACACTGATGACTCACAACTCTCACGGTAAGCAAACCTGTCATCTCTCGCTGACCTCAGAGTTTCCAAATACACCTAGACCACAAAAATAAGTTTTTATGTAATAGACTTACAAACATCCTTCAGTACAATTTCCTTTTAGACAATCATTTCAGGAAACACTTCTCTACATTTTTAGATAGCGGAAGCCCTCAGCTTCTGCTCGCCAAACAGCAAAGTTAGCTAGGTTTTATCAATACTTTTCTAAAGCCATCGAATTTCATGTTTGTTGTATCTTGTTCACAGTGCTGGGGATTAAATCCAGCACTCCACAAATGCCAGGCCAAGTCCTCTACCACTCAGCTACACACTTCACTCTCAGATTCCAGTTAGGACAAAACAAAAAAACCCTCCTCTTCAGTTTCCTGCCGAACACTCAAATTATTCTTCGTAACAAGTCTGGCTTGTATTTAGACCCTTCTCCCTAAAGCCTCATGCATTCACAGGTGGGCTTTGGGGACTAGACACCAGACCAGTCCACTGACTGGTGTCCCACAGTTCTGGTTGCGAACAATGGGTTACTGAAGCCGGAAGACCCGCCCTGACTGTGGGTAGCGCTCACCAACAGGCTCATAGCCTGGACGGGGTGAAGATGAAGAGGAGGAGCACGTCCTCCTGCCTGCCCTGCCACGGACTGTTTCTCCTCTGGCCACGCCGCACTGCCTCAGAACCAGCTGTGACCTGAAACCTCTACAAACTGTGCGGTACAGCAAACCTTTCTTCCTGTGTTATGTCTCAGTGATGAGGAAGTAACTAATACTCCCAGCGTCGTGAGGCTGAAGCAGAAGGACTGCAGTTAATTCAAGGCCAGCTTGGGCTACAAAGTAAGCTCAAAGCTAGCCTGAAGTGCACAGTGAAATCTTGTCTCAGACAGGAAGGAAGAAAGGGAAAAAGGGAGAGAGGGAGGGAAGAAGACAGAAAAAGAAAGAAAAGTACCCAATACTGTTATGTAGTCCAAAACCCAAGCTTTTTTATCTCTAATATCATCCAAATACCTTCAAAAGTTATAGTTTTCAACTGTAAAACAGGTCTCTTTATCTGAACTCAGATTTTTCAAATTAAAAAAAAATAGTCTGTAATTATGTTGAGTCATTCAATTCAATGGGAATCGCTTAGAGTCACAGGTTCTGAAATGGTGCTTACACGTTTTTATGTATTTCAAGAAAAGAGCATCATGCAATGACATCCAATACACACCTGGCCGTTCCACAAGGTTCCCAGAAAGTCAGAACTAGTCTTTAATACAACAAAATTGGTTTAAAAGATACGTATTTTCCTATGAACGCATTAGCTACACACAAATCTTCAAAAACTTTTGAATGGGATAGATCTTTTTCTCTTTTAATTCTATGTGAATATAATAGTCTCAATAAGTATGTGTTATTTTCTGGGAAGTAAACAGGATAGCATTGTCTAACAAAAATGTGAAAAAGCAAGATGTAAATGAAAAGATAAAAAGTAGGAAAGGGATAATAAACTAAACACAAGTATTTATTACAAATGTACATACAGAGATCTTAACTGGAGAAACAAAAAAAGCTACAAGAGAGAAAGCACAGGTTATAGTTAGAATACAAAAACTTAACAACGGAAGGAATATGGAAGTACATGTAGTACAGAACACTTTACAAAGGAAAAACTGACACCAGCGGATTGGAGGGACTTGACAAGATCAAAGATTTAATTTACAGAAGAGTCTTAAGTTCTAAAAAGGTCTCCAGGTGACCACCTAGCAGCTTACTATCCTATACAACCTTAAGAAAATACAAGAGTAAACCTCTCTGGTCTTTGGAAAAGAGAAAACAAAGTATGAAAAGAACATTGCCTTCATTATTCTACTTTTTTCTAGAACTCATTACTAGGGGAACTTTCATGCCTTTTTTCTTGGCTATTTTTTTATCTACTACTAACTACCTCAAAACTAGTGTTATAGGCAACTGAGTTAGATAGAAATATTATAGGCAGTAAGATAGGGCCGGGCCCTTGAAGGAGCCAACATGAAAGGTAAGATACCTGTGGGCCGGACCTTAAAGGTCCTAAAAAGGGGCTAAACAAATGCAGCCACATACCTCCCCAGGTGTAAACATCAGGGACTGATATTCTAAATAAGTAACAGCCACCTTCTAAGCTAGCCCAAACCCCCACAGGTAAAGCCCCGCTCTGCAATCAAGCCCGCATGTTACATGACTCACTTCCCCATTTGATCCCAGTGTACTCAGTTTTACCTGAACAATTACATTTGTAGTCTTATTGGCTGACCATAGTTTTGTCCACTTCCTCTACCTTGGACCCACCTCACCTCATGGTTTTTCT
Organism: Dinomys branickii; assembly: GCA_004027595.1. NCBI lineage: Eukaryota > Metazoa > Chordata > Mammalia > Rodentia > Dinomyidae > Dinomys > Dinomys branickii. Next base: position 31,835 of record PVLD010018237.1, on the reverse strand, counting down.
CTATAAAAATCCCTAGAAAAGACAGTCCTGGGTAACCCACTCCGAGGCCCCCCTTCTGTCCCTCTCTTGGACAGAAGCTTTCTTTCTCTCAATAAATATATTCTGCTCTTAACCTCTGTTGTTCCTAAAATTCATTCTTCAATTTTAGAGAACACGAACTCGTCTCAGATTATCATTCAGGTTGGGAGTTTTTATTTTAATGTATCACTAGTGGTTAACAAAACCAATCCAGTCTTCTTTAGTAACTTTCAAAAAAGATTTTACAGCAAGTTAGAATTAAAAGAACCTTTACTATTCTTAAACTTTTGGCAACAAATGATATAAGTCTCTTTCTTTAAAAGATTTATTGACAGGCACAGTGGTGCACACCTGCAATCCTAGCACTGGAAAGGCTGCGTCAAGAGGATCCTTGGGAGTTCAAGGCCAATCTGGGCTACAAAGAGAGCTCAAAGTCAACCTGAACTGCACCGCAAGACCCTGTCTCAATAAGACCAAAAAAAAAAAAAAAAAAAAAGATGTATTGGTATACATGTTCTCAGTTCATAATATCTCATATTCAATTATAATCATAATTTAATAGTGGTAACTTTTTGAAAATATAGGAACTGCATCTGATGTTTATATGTATCTTATTTAATCCCTAGAACTCTGTGGGAGGGAGGCTAAGACAGAGTCTCATTTATGTGGTTCAGGCTGGGCTTCAACTCTCTATGGAGCCCAGGCTGGCCCTGAACTCCTGGCAATCCTCCTGCCTCAGCCTCCCAAGTGCTAGGATTATAGGCATATGCCATCACCCCTAGCCTTGAATAAAACATTAATAACACTATTTTACATATTAAAAGTACAATCAGACTATAGTAAGCAACAACTTAGGACTGAAGTTCAATCTAATACTACTAACTTTCAGATGCACTACAGATGCACTATTAGCCCCTCCAATAATATGAAAATATGAAACGTTCTCTTTTGTCTTACTACTTCTAAGAGAACATTTACTTGATACTGAAACGTCCGTTTTATGCTTTGGTATTTCCCAACTGTTTTCTTTTGTGAACAAAAAGCTTAAATTTAAATGTTACACTTATTTTTTTAAAATACATTATAAAAATAAAATGAGCACAATTTTAACATGTGGTGAAGATTTAATGTAATTATCACTTTGAGGGCCAGGGATGTAGCTCAGCAGCATAAGCACTTGCCTAGCAAGCCTGAGGTCATGAGTTCGATTCCCAGTACCAAAGAAATATATATCACTTTGATTCCTTTAACTCATTAGAGGACAATTTAAATTTTAATTACACAACACTATATTACTTATTCAAGAGCTCTAATATATAATATTTAATATTTCTGTGCATATCATTAAAAATTGTGAATTTGGATTAAATTACAAATGTACAATTAATTGGCAGTTAGCTTTACCCAGAATTGTACAAATCTAAAGATTTAAAAAATGTATCACTTAAGATGTTTTACATACCTGTCACAGAATCTGATCTGGAATGCTCTTCACTATCTGAATCCTCCAGCAAGTCATCACTTAAATTAAAAAGAAAAGTAAAAACAATTTGAACTTTTAAAAAAGTATATATCACATGAAAAAGCAAAGACAAAAGCACAGTGGTTTTTGTTTTTCCCAGAGACAAGGTCTTGCTATGCAGTTCAGGCAGGCCTTGACCTCCCTATGTAGCCCCAGGCCAGCCTCAAACTCGAAGGGATCCTCTTGCCTCAGCTTCCTGAGAGCTGGGAATACAGGCGTGCCCTACCACATCCAGCATAGGCAATGTGCTAAAATACTGCATATTATACATCTAAAATATAGGGAACGTACAAACTATTGAATTAGTAAAGTGAGATATACATAGTTTAATATCATAACTTGTAAACAAGGCCAGAAGAAGCATTTCAAATAAATGTCTACCTCAAATAGGATGTGGAATCCTATTCCACAGAATAGGAATCATAACATTGTAAGGATTGTAAGAATCATAACATTGTAAGGATTTAAAGACTGTTAAGTGGCTGAAGATAATGTAGGTACGTAAAAGGATAGAAGAGAAGAGCAGCTAAGAAAGTCCAGCACGAGGAGCAGTTAAGCACATTAACAAATATTCTATTACTGAACACAGCAGTTACTCTAAACCGAAATAAATCTGTATGATACATGTGTACATACATATCAATATGCATTGCATTTTTATTTTGTAATTTTGTTTTGCAAAGGCTGTTTAAACTCCTTAATACGCAGAAAAGGTTTCAGAAAGTAGCAGACAATATAGCCCCTCCGTGCTACTCACTCAGGAGGCCAAACAGTGTGGGCACTCCTTCTGTATCCACCTTCTTCCCGTCCTCACCATTAACTGACAAACAGCTAATTACCCGTGTTAAGCTCTGCATGTACTCAACTAATCAGCACCTCTTTAGCAGCTTCTAAGATTCTGTAACTACCATTATAAAAAGATGCATTTTGCAGACAGGAAAGACAATGCTTCCTTCTTGAATAGATTACACCAAAATCTGAAATGCGTAAGTTTTTATGCTACTTTATGCAGGGAATGGTAATCAAACGCTTGAGGAGCTGGGTACAGAGGACAAGCCTGTAATCTCAGCTACTTGGGAGGACGAAGCAGGAAGATCATGAGGTTCGAGAGGGCCCGGGCAACTGGCGAAGAACCTGCCTCAAAATAAAAAAATAAACAGGGCTGGGGCTGCAGCTCAGTGGGAAGGCGCTGACGGAGAGGGGAGATGTCCTAGTACACATCAGCTGTGCAAGACGAAAGGTACAATACGCTGGTGGCAGTACATTTTAGAGAATTCAGGTTTATTGACATTACAAGGAAGGCTTCAGATAATCACATTAAATGTTTTCTACAGTATCTATGGGCCCTGTATGGTAGAACAGATTTATAATCCCAGCACTCTGGAAGACTGAAGCGGGAGGATGGAAGTTTGAGTCTGGGAAATTAAGCAACTTAGCAAAATTGTCTCTCACAGAATTTAGAAAAAAAAGAAGGCTGAGGATATAGCCCAGTGGGAAGGTCCTGGGTTCAGTCCCCAGTACTGCAAAAGTGAATAGGTATTTTTATGACAAAAATTCTGAAACTGTTACCTAATAAAATCATATGGGAGGAGCTGGGGATATAGCTCAGTGGAATAAGCGCTTGCCTAGCAAGCACAGGGTCCTGAGTTCGATCCCCAGTACCACAAGAAAAAAAAAAAAAAAAAATCATATGGGAAATAAATGGAACATATTTAAAAGCTAAAATTTATAGACACTAAAATTACTCAATAACATTTTTTAAAAATCACATGGGTTTGGGCTGGGGCTGTAGCTCAACAGTATAAGCACATGCCTGCCAAGCGCTAGGTCCCGAGTTTGATTCCCAGTGCCCCCGCCCCGGGCAAAATCACATGGCTTAAAAAGAAAAGGCTAGATACACACAGCAGCTAACCCAACTTCACAGTACGATCATGGGTGTTCTGTTTCCCTCACCACCCAGCCCCACACACTCTACCTTCTATACAATAAACATACATTACGTACATTACAGCCACCACATTACACCTTTGCTTGATATAAAACTTTCTTACAAAGTAATAAGCATGCAACATAAATAAGGAATTATGCGTCAGTTAGAAACTTTAGTTAAGGTCTTGGAGTATCATTCAGTGATAGAGCCCAACAATCCCCAATACCATAAATAAATAAAATAAGTTAAGATTACCGTTATGTGCTCTTGAAAACTAAACAAACTAGTCTCATTAGGGACACCCTGCTTTATATTAAGACTATGAACATCTTTAAAGTTCAATTCAGGGCGAGGGATATAGCTCAGTGACACAACCGCCTGCCTGGCAAGTGCAAGGTCCTAAGTTCAATTCTCAGTACCCTAAAAAAAAAAGTTTAATTCAGAAATTTCTTACCAATTCAACAAGACACAAAAACAACAAATGAAGTATCTACGAAAAACATTCATTTAAGTTAAATGTGTTTTCAAACTTTCCCTGCCTGAATTTTTTTTTTGAGACACAGTCTCCCCAGGTAGTCCAGGCAGGCCTCTGAACCTATGTACTCCAGGCTAGCCTTGAACCTAAGTGATCCTCCTGTTTCAGCTTCCTGAGTGGTAGGACTAGAAGTATACACCACCTCATCAGGCCCCTGCCTAAATTTAAAACAAAGACAAATGTCTTTTTAGAAGAAATGATCAAAAATAATTCCTAAGCAACCTGTACCATTACTTTAAATTTCCTACACAACCTCTAATTTTTCCCGTTAATATATTCTCCAAGCGAATAAAACCTACATACCTAGTATATTTTAAAACCAAATATACTGTATCTTCCGCCACGTAATGTCAGAGATAGTCTGACTTATTATATTTACCACCAACCCAACAGAAATGCACCGCCTCCGAGACAGCAGGGAGGAAGGAACAGGGCGCACAGCCACGGGTAAGAGCGACACCCTCCTACCACACTACTTGAGACTACACTTTCTTTACAAATCATGAGTTTCTTGGGGCAGAAAACAGTCCTTCTATCCTATATTTATAAAAGTAATTTTTTTTTTTGGAGACAGGATTTTCCTATGCAGTTGAGGCTGACCTTGAACTCACTATGTAATCCAGGCTGGCCTCAAACTCTTGGCAATCCTCCTGCCTCAGCCTCCTGAGTGCTAGAATTACAGGCATGCACCACTACATCTAGCTCAAAAAAACTGGACTATTTCTATAAACACACTGGATGTGTGTTTACCTAAAATGAACATCTGGCTGGACATAAGTGGCACACACTGGTCATCCCAGCACTCAGGAGGCTGAGGCAGGAGGATCGTTGACAATTTGAGGCCAGCATGAACTAGAAAGCAAGATTTGTTTTAAAAAAATTTACAAAGAGAGAGTGTAGATGTATGTGTGATGCTAGAAGCATATTTTGTTTAATAATCTCCAAATTATAAAACCTTAAGTTAAAATTCTAATTAAACATGTTTTTAGAAGGACACACCAATTTCACTATCTTTTATTAATTTTTCACTAACTTCTAAGAAAATCACAGAAATCAAGTATGCTTAGTTTCTAGCCTATTAGCAAATATGCTCCAAAAGTCAGACAACAAAGAGCAAACTGCTTTCCCATTAAACTTTCACAAGGATCTGTAGTAACTGAGATTAAGCATAACTTTTTAATTCAGCAGGCTGCAGAGCTCAGGCTACATTCATTTATCTGCCAGTCATTTCTACCATATGCTATTAGTAAGAGGAACTAGACAGAGGGAACCTTCCCAAACTGTTAAGAATTTTCTATTTATTCTATAATGAAATATTTCCCACTAATAAAATTTTACATTACTTCTTAATGAAAGCAATGCCACCATGTAGGTTTGCAAAGTAAAATGCTAAGTCAGCAGCTGAACTGTAACCCACCCCAAACGGGGCAATCAGGAGGCCCTGCAAGTGAGCTGTTAACATCCTCAGGCTAGTAAATACACTCCATTCCACAATGCTACCTAGGGAGTCCTAATAGTGACAGGTTCTATTCTTATCACAAACGGTGATAAGTGCCTTGTGAAATCCTTTGTTCTCCCCACTCGGGAATAATAGAAAAGTTGCTATGTGATCCTGGGTCCAGTTCAAAGTCACAACTGCAGAGGCTTTTAAGTAAGAATTAGGATGGGCAGGTGGCACATGCCTGTAATCCCAGCACTTGGGAGGCTGAAGTAAGAGGATTGTCCCAAGTTCAAGACCAGCCTGAGCTACAAAGTGAGCTTAAAGCCAGCCTGAACTGCATAGCCAGACCCTGCCTCAAAAAAGACCAAAAAAAAAGTAAAAATTAGGTGGAGTTGTACTTTCACTATCCTGCCCCCACACAGATCAGATGCAGCCACAAAAACCACACGAAAAATCTGGAACCTATCACAGAAGTTGAGCTAAACAATCCAGAATAGGGCTGGGGATATAGCTCAGTGGAATAAGCGCCTGCCTAGCAAGCGCAGGGTCCTGAGTTCGATCCCCAGTACCGCAAAAAAAAAAACAAAAAAAAAAACATTAAACAATCCAGAATAGCAATTATTCCAAACGTTTACTATAGCAGCAATATGGTGCCTCAAATTATTGCGCATGATGTGTTTACTATTCTAAATAAGTAGGTTCTCTGGCCTCATCCAAGGTCATTTCACTACTCATTAGTGAAATTCACTTTATAAACTGAGATGCTAATGAAAAAAAGGGAAACTAACATAATTTGGCTCAACTCCTACTGGAAAAATCATTTTCTTTCCCTCTCCCCTTTCCCTCCTCCCTTCCTCCCTCTTCTGTCTTTGTGTTGGAGATTAAACCCTGGACCTCAAGTGCTCCCGCCACTAAGAGACAACCCCAACCCCTAGACTTTATTTTCCAATTGTCGCAATTACACCCAAGTAACATAAATTGAGATTAAAAAATAAAGTATATTTTACAGACGTTTGCAAGTCCAAATCAAAATTTCTCCGTAAGAATCACAGCTTTTGGATTTCTAACAAAAAATTTACTTTCTAATCTCTTAACCTGAAAAATTTTTTCTGCCTTTTCACTTAGAATAATGAGTAAAATTAGAAAAGCAAAACATCTATAAAGGTTACTAAAACAAATTCAACATACCTGTCTCCTTCCAATTTTGGTATATCTGAGCAGCTAGAGGAGTCCTCCAGCCATGCTAACGTTGGTCTCCTCGAGTCAACTCCTGAGCTTGGTTCTCCTGATAGAATAAGCTGTTGTACAATTGCTGGATCATAGGCATTAATTTCAAACTTCAAGTGCACCTAAACGGATGAAAATCTAAGTTTATAACTCACGTCTTTATCAGTCACTACTCTGTTCCTTCAAAACCGGAACCTACCTTCATAAGCTTGGAAACATCCCATATGCAGATCTTTCCTCGTTTAGTCGCAGCAGCTAAAAAGTGAGGGCAGCTCCCCGACCCAAAACAGGATATTCTGTCAGTTCCGTCCACACAAGGGAACTGTGCGGGACTCGTTGCAAGTGTGACTGACAATGGCACGTTCTGGGTGTGCTCACCTTTCACAAACGGGCAGTTTGGGGAATGTCTTTCATGTTCAGACCTTTATACAGACGAAGAAAGGAAAAGGTAAACAATAAAGCAGGTAAATTGTACATTAAAATACTACAGAACTTCAGGATCATCACCTCCTTTTTGCAAAGTATTCTACTATGAAAAAGAATTAATCTTACCAAATCATTGTTTTTATCCAGATCACTGACACGCTGAACCATTACCAAAAGTCACACATTAAATATTTAATAATATTCAACAATAATAGTTGTTACATTGATTATAAATAAAGTCTTTCACAGTTGAAATTGAGAAACCAACACTACACTAAAATTCACGCTGTATTAACATACTGATACTTCACATACTGACTGCAGTAGGACCCAATCAGGGAAGTAACTTATACACAAAAAACCCTAAAAGATGAAGTTCATAAATTATACATTATATTCTGTCCCTTCAAATCCACAAAAACCTGAATCTGTCAACTTAATCAACTGTGCACAAAAAAATGTGGAAGGAAAAAGCCTGCATCTGTATTGAATGTGTACAGCTTTTCCTTATCATTACTCCCCTGAAAGATGCAACAATTACTTACGCAGCACTTACACTCTATTTAGGTAGGATGAGTACTCGAAAGGTAACTGCAATTACAGAACAGGGTATGTGTAAGGTTATACACAAATACTACATCTTTTTTATGGATTTTGAGCATCCTCAGATTTTGGTGTCTACGGAAGGTGCTGGAACCATTAACTCACTGGTAAAAGAGGTACAACTATATTTTCAAATAAATGTTCAATGAGAATGAAGTCAGCCAGGAGTGGTGGCACATGCCTGTAATCCCAGCACTCAGGAGGCTAAAGCAGGAGGATCCCTGTGAGTTTGAGGCCATCCTGGGCTACAAAGTGAGATCAAGGCCAGCTTGAACTGCATAGCAAGAGCCTGTCTCAAAAAAAAGAGTAAAGAAAGTCAAACTGGTTTACTAGGAAACAAAAACATGTAAGGAAAATAAAATGTTAGGAACTCAGGTCAAGATTGGCACGATGACCACAAATATTTTCTCAAAATATTCTCAAATACTAAAAGGTATCAATTATCAATTCTGTATTTCTTTCTGGTTCTTTCGTTTGGCTTTTTTTTGTTTGTTTTAACTTTGTAAGCTTTTCCCACATACGAAGTTTAGAAAGCCACTGACCTCAGGGACACTGTGTTGACTCATGTGAGAAACTACAGACAGAGCCACCTTGTTCTCTTAGGCAAAAGCAAAAATGAACACAGCAAAAATACACAGCAAAAGCAAGACAGTATACTAAGACCACAGAAGTAAGATGTATAGGCACATTTACAGACCTTAGTCTATTATGCCCACAAAGATCCAGACTCACCAAGGTTCATCAGTAGGCTCCCAACAAACGAGACACACACTACAAGTAAAACACATGGCTCTATCATCTCCAGACGAAGCAGGCTGCAAAATTTAAAAGGAAAACGACAAAAAAAAAAAGCCAGAACTGGTTAATCATTATTAAAAGCCTTTTATCAAAAAATCTTTTGAAACTTCATTAATTTTAAGGAAAATTCTATATTGACAAAAAGAAAGTTAGCCTATATTATTAGACACCAATGTTTATGACCTGGTTGTTACATTTAAAATGCAGGTTCATCAGAAAACGACCATGAAATGAATACAGAGACACATATGTATTCCATTTTTGATCAGCCTTCCAGTTGCACTATGAAAGTCTTTGAAATACCATGAAGTATATGTAGGGTAAAAAGCCTAACAGGTTTATTATTAAAAACTAAATCAGCACTCAGGAGGCTCGAGGCAAGAGGATCACTGTGAGTTCAAGGCTAGCCTGAACTACATAGGGAGAGACCCTGTCTCAAAAAACAAAAACAAACAAACAAAGAATTCCACTGAATCTGATACAAATACATTTTTAAAAACTGAAAAGCAAGCCAGGCATTGTGGCACACACCTGTAATCCCAGAACTTGAGAGGCTGAGATAGGAGGATCACCATGGGTTGGAGGCCAGCCTGGGACACAGAGTAAGACCTTGTCTCCCCACCCTGACAAAAAAAAAAAGGGGGGAGGGGAAGCAAACTAGTCTAATTCACATAATATTCTTCAAGATATATACGGAAAAGAGCCAGGCACAGTGGCACATGCCTGTAATCTCAGCACTCAGGAGGCTGAGGCAGGAGGATCGTTGCGAGTTTGAGACCAGCCTGGGCTACAAAGTGAGCTCAAGGGCTGCCTGAACTGCATAGCAAGACCCTGTCTCAAAAAAAAAAAAAAAAAAAAAAAAAAAAAAAAAAAAAAAAAAAAAAAAAAAAAAAAAAAAAGATATGTAAGGAACAAAACATAAATATATTTCATTTAGGGTTTCAAGATAAACTTAAAAATGGTATGTTTTTATAATATTTAGTGCCACAAATATTTTTATATATTTAGAACAAATTTCTCTATAAATTAGTTTATATATCAAGTTTTAAATGTGTCATGTACACATATTTTATATATGTGCATAAAATGTTTAATGAATTTGCATCTATATAGTAAGCATTAAAAAATACCAAGTTTTACTGCCATGAAGTCTGTTCCTTTGGTTTGTGGTGCTGGTGACCAACCAAGGCCTGTGCCCACTAGGTAAACATTCCACCACTGAGATACAACCTCCACCCCAGTTTTGCTATTAAAACATGGGCTGAAATATATCTGAAAACCACCATTATTCACACTTTCCTTCTACTTTAGGTCAGTGAGGCTTCCATCATATCCCATTCTCCCAGCATTTCACCAAGCTAATCCTTACGCTGTATACCTTCCTCCTTTCCCACATAAAAACTACAACCATTTTTCTTAACTCGTTCACTATCAACACATACAACTGCATGTACACCTTGGCAACATCTAGATCTACTCCAGTATAACTTCTTAGTCACCTACTGACATTGTATGGATAACTCGTATCTCAACTAAAATTAAAATTTCAGGAACAACCACAAAACTGCTTTACTGTATTACTCTACAATGTTATGAATGCAGGAGTAAAAAACTGAAAACACATATTAAAAACTAACATTTGCCCAAAGTCAAATCTAAACAAAAGCTAAATGTATTAAGTAGTTCAGTTGTTACTTTTCATAATTTTTTCCATTTTATACAATAAAAGATATATGAAAAAGCATCATAACCAAAGGTATAGCAAAAACAAAATGTACACATATGCATATAAAGAAGCACATGGCCAGGGTACATAAAACAAAGTTTTTAAAAGTGTTAAAATGCTGACGATTTTACTGAAGGGTACATCGGCACATTCTTTCTAAAAAGTATTTCTGCAGCATTTACCTGATGATAAAATCCGGCCTGCGCCATGGGGTCCGGCTGTGCCCACCTGTAGCCCACATGGGGCCACGAGGTGAATGTCTCCCGCCTGTTGGCTTCACTGTACATCAGTGATCTACAAGGAAGCAGACTGCATGTAACTGAACTGAGGCAAAAAAAAAAAAAAAAAAAAGGAAAAAAGAAACTCCTATATTTAACAGTGCAGAAAAAAATATTTTACTAGATTATAAGAAAAACTAGGAATGTCTAATAACCAAATTTAAATGTTTATTTTAAACTAAAAACCATCATTTTACCAGTTATATTCTTTAAACTGGGCAAGAAAAAGAAAATCTGAATGCTGGAGGGGCTATAGCTAATAAATAATTCCTGGGTAGACGAAATTAAGCAGTATGATCCAGTTACGATGCACAGAACAAGGGACCTGGAAATGCAGGCAGAGCGTCCTAGGCTTCATCATATGTCAAGTTTTGTTGAACTGAATGAAACTATGAACAGTAATTTTTATTTCCTTAACTCATGTTAAGGATCTTCAAGTGGTGTTTTTTTTTTATTTATATGGTTGTTTTGGGGTGTTTTTCTAAGTAGAAAGCAGGACCCCATCCCTTTTCCAGAGAAATTCTTTTCCAGGACAGCTATACTATGTAGAAACTTATCAAATAATAAAATTTACACGTGTACTCCCAGTAAAATACAGCAGCTCATTCAAACTGTAACTAGTGGAACCAAGTAATTTTTTAAAGGATAAGGATATTTAGGGAAAGTTCAAAAGGCTTCAAGTAAGAAAAGACTAGTAAACAAAGCTTACTCTTCCTATCACAAAATCATGACTTATAATACAAAGGAGAAAAAATGAGAGAGCGAAAAGGTTATCACAGAGATGAGAAAAATACTTTTCTTAAACTCCTCCCTTAAATTAATTAGTGTGTGATTTAGTTGTATTACGCTTTCGAAAGGGCAGTCAGAGCAGGAGGCAGAGCACCAGCAGTAGAGCACTAGCCCAGCATGTACAAGACCATGAGCTCAATCCCTAACCATACAAAAAATTTTTAAAAAGTTTTTGCGATTAGATAAGCATATCCATTTACAGATTATGTATGTCTTTGGGATCAGTCTTAAGACAAAAAAACTCTCATTTAGTTATATGTATCACCACTAGACCCTAACTTAAACGTTCAACAGACCCAAGTTCATCACTCTTCATAAGACGCCTAGATTCGTATTTCATTGAACAAAGGTGGGCATGGTGGCCTACACCTGTAAACCCAGCACTTGAAAGGCTGAGGCAGAAGGATCCTCAGGAGTTCAAGGCCAGTCTGAACTACACAGAGAGACTCTGCCTGAAAAAACAACCTTCTACTTTTTTTCTTCCTACCTGAAAAAAACAAACAGTACATCCTACACCAGAATCATATTTTGGGACATTTAACATGCCCAGAGATAATAAAAATTCCACCTAATTACTGTATTGCCTGAAACAAAACAGGTATCACAGCTTGCACTGATTTCTTCAGAAAGCATTCAACCATTTGAAAACTTAAAAAAAGCTCTGCAGGGCTGACGGTTTATGATCGCAGGACAGGCACTGCTTTCAGACCACAACCACTTGTTCTAATCATGTATTTTTCTTTTATCCCTTTTCCAAGCCCATTTCAAAGAGTATTTTACTGACGTCATTGCAGTGACCACCTGATACTCAGATTAAATATTATGTTCTCTCTTGTGCCTAAAACAGAGAGAGTACTCTAGAATATAAAAGTTATTCTCAAGTAAAATAGAGGTCCCTTATGTAGCAAAATAATTTTATCAGTATAAATAAGACAACTGATAAATGTGTCATAAGATAGAAGCAGAAAGGGAACGCAGTACTGTCTTTACTATTTACAACATGGGCTATTTATACACATACTTCAGGAAAACACAAAAACACCTACAATTCACATCCAGTGAAAATGTAAAATGTTCCATGGGAAGGAGCACAGGAACGTCTAGTCAGAACTATTAGGTTCTACATCTCAGTACAGTATTTCTAAGCATTAGTGCTCTGCTTTGCTCTGCTTTGCTTTGGAGACAGGGTGTCACCATGGAGTTCAGGCTGGCCTCAAACTCACAGCTACCCCCCTGCCTCAGGCTCTCAGGTGACTAGATTACAGGCTATGCCACCACCTCCAGCCAGCTGTAGTACTTTTAATGTCTGATTAGAATCTGAATGTCACCAAGTATGACATCATTTTTAAGTTCTTAAACAAACACATTATTAACTTTTAAGTAGTTTTACACAAAACAGTAACTTAATGTCCTATCAAATTAATTTTTTTTTTTGAGACAGGGTCTCATAATGTAGTTGGGGCTTGCCTCAAACTCATTATGTAGCCCAGGTTGGCCTCAAACTCTTAGCAATCCTCCTGCCTCAGCCTCCCAAGTTCTGGGATTCCAGGCGTGTGCTGCTATATCCAGCTAAACTATGATTTTTATAACTCCAAGGACACAAAACGTAAAAATTTTAATTCAAAATTATCCCAACTGACTTTTTCTCTTTCATTTTGTAAATCAGAAAATAGTAAGTAGAGCTTTCCTTCTATTCAAATTCAGATATAGGTTTTAAATCTGTTAGAATTTATCTCAAAGGTCTTACACAATTCCATCAATGGCAAATAATTCTTACATATTGAACAATTATAATTTAAAATTTATTGAAATATCTATTAAGAAAAATTTTCAAAATTACTGTTTTAAACACAACTAAAATATAAATTTTAACAGCAATCCAATCAGTACTTCCAGTATTTTGAGAGAAACAAGAATCTAGTTTTGAAAGATTTTAAAGTATTTAAAATCACAAACAGAATTTATAGTAATTTTTAATAAATCTGAAAACTACCAATTCAATCTCACTGTCCCCTCTCTTACTAAGCAAAGCTCCTACCTGTCTACAGAACGACCTGGCCCCACTCCGAGTTCTGGACGTGCGCTAGGTAAGAGGTAAGACAATCTGTCCATCACTGAGGACGCCACAGGTAAGGCAGCAACGTTCTGATTTATTTTCTTGAGTTCATTTACAATGGCACTGGCAATGGACTTCAACACATGATGAGGAAGATGAAATGTAACTGTGGCCCACTGAAAGAAAATGAGAAAAATGTACTCAAAATTTTAAGTTAACTTTATCACATAAAGAATTATTTATCACTCTTAAATCAGCTCACTCAACTACAGCAGGAACTTTCCAATACGTAAAAGATAAATCCTCTTATTCAAGAGCTAAGATAGGAAGCAAACTATATATCTATACATACAATAGAATACCATACAATCTTTAAAAAGAAAATCCCATCATTTATGTTCAGTGCAATAAACCAGGCACAGAAAGACGAACTGGACAGTATCTCATTCATACATGGAAGCTACAACCATTTCACTCAGAAGCAGAGCACAGAATGGAGGTTAGCAAAGCCGAGGTGAACGCTAACGAAGAGGTGCAAAGTCTTAAGCAGCATGAAGTTTTGTGACCATATTTTACAGACTGGTGACCACAGACGATAATGTACTGTATATTTAAAAACTGCTAAAAGTCTAGATTTTAAACACTACCATGTCTGACAAAAGAAATACAAACAATCTAGTTCTACACTCCCCTTTTCAGGATAGTTAGTAGAGGTTTCATTTAAAAATTCTTATAAGAAATTTTGTAAGTTAAAAAATTTAATTGCTAAATAATTGTAATATATTTATGGGGCATAGTGCAATATTTTGATGTGCATATATGTTATGGAAAGATTAAACTAACTAGAACAAGTTTACTGCTTATTTGTGTAGTGAGAATGAATGAAAGGTCAGCCTGAACTATACACTCAGAGCTTATCTCCAAAAAAAGGGGAAGAACTATCACATTTCCCTGAAAATAAGACCAAGTTTTATATTAATTTTTGCTCCAAAAGATGAAAAAAAGGTTATTTTTTATGTACAACCACATACATTTATTTATGTACAACAATCTACATTATTCAAATACATTCATGTCACTTTCCTCTGGAATATTGTCCTAACTCTCCAAACCCTGAAACCCAGTCCCATGCCCCGTGGAACCACCGGCCCGGCCCGCACGTCTAGCAACAGTGCCCTCCTTCATGAGCACCTCCCGCCCAGCAGCCTGGCTGCAGAACACTTGCAACACAGCTGCTTGTATCCCCTGAAGTCTTTACTCTTACAGGTGAGGCTTTATGAAATCAATGGTTAACTGAAGACTTACAAGACAGGAAAGGCAACTATTAAGAATGATGGCCACACAAAAACAATGAAAAACTGCAGACACCAAAATTCAGAAAACGTGTAATTCACATAAGTGCACTAAGTATGTCCACTGTAACACGGGACATGTTGAATTATGAAGATTCATACTACTGTGTTGTGTCTCTACTCCAAATAGTCATTTGATGGTAAGTCTCAACTTCATCGTTTACACAGACATTCACCTCCTACCCAAAGGTGTCCAACTGGGTATTTACAAATATTTAATTATAATTTATATTATCAATTAAGTATTACTGTAGTGTCTACATTAAATTATATATTATTTTATAACAATATGTCTGTCGTGTGTTGCAACAGATGTGCTAAATGCATCTGTCTGGGGCTTATTTTGGGGGTAAGGCTTAGACTGTAAGTAGCCTGAAAAATAATAGGACTTATTTTCTGGTTAGTTCTTATTTTCACGAACATACAACAGATGGTAACATAGCTCACACAGCCCACCATAATTAAGTATCACTAAAGCATCTATCATTTCTCATATTCATCTTGCAAAAACATAACATCAAGCACAAAGCAGGCTCTCAAATATCTACAATCATAAGTGTATCTCAACAATTACCATTACTTGGATATATGAAGATTTAGTTCAGCGCAATCCACTCAAGACCCCTTTTCTGTCTCTCTTACACAAAAGCTTTCTTTCCGCCAATATAGTTTTCAAATAAAACAATAAATAAGTAAGAGTAAATAAATATAGCTTTCTTTCCCCAATAAATATTTTCTGCTCTTAAAAAAAACGTAGGCTGGGTGTGGTGGCACACACCTGTAATCCCAGCACTCAGGAGGCTGAGGGAAGAGGATCCCTTTGAGTTCGAGACCAGCCTGGGCTACATAGTGAGATCAAGGCCAGCCTGAACGCCAAAGCGAGACTGTGTCTCAACAACAACAAAAAAAAAAGTTCAACTTGGCAGATGTATGCTTTTGACTGTGTAGTCACAAAGACCAGAACGTCCAACCAAACTTCACCATCAACACTATCCAAACAATGTTAACCACCATTATTCAATACAACAGTAATTACTAAAGAAATGAGACTGCTGAAAAAAGAGGACGAGGAGAATTAGATTACTCAACAGCTACGAACAGCCGGAGATGACAGCGCACACCTGCAATACCAGCATTTGGGAGGCTGACGTAGGAAGAGCAAACAAATTCTGAATTATGTATGAGATCATATCTTAAAAACATAAAAAAACTTAAGTACTAGTCTGCCAGAGAAATGAGTCTATAAAATAACTTCATCTTTATATTGTCCCAAGGTCACATCTCAATTTCTACTCTGTCTAGTATGCAGCCTAGCATATTGTATTTATCTATATAACTGAAAAAACTTATAGCCCCAAATGACTTGAATTGCAGAAAGATAAAAAGGAATGAAAATTTCTCACCTAGTTTCTACTCCGAAAGTGTTCAAAGATACAAAGACTTCGCTGAAAAGGGGGTTTAGTCCCTCTGAAAGAGTCTTACAGCAATACCCCAACTCTATACTGTTAATCATCCTCTAAGCTTCCCCCAAAAGGACTTGGGGATATTCACTGTGAGTGAAGGCAGTGGGAACTCTCTCAGGCATCGTAAGAAAGTGGCACTAAAGAAGACTGCACACAGTTCAAGGCCAGTGCGGACTACACAGCAAGGCCCAGGCTCAAACTTAATTAATGCAAGCTAGGTGTGGGGGTGCACACTGCTAACCTCAGCACTTGGGAGGCAGCAATAGGAGGACTGCTACAAGTTCAAGGTGAGCCGGTATTACACAGTGAGTTCAAGGCCCGGCTGAACACAGCAAGACCCTGTCTCAAAAACACACATACACACAAAAAAGAAAAAAAATTAACTAATTTAATGGAAACACTAAGAAGAATGAAGATGATCTATTCAGACTGATATGAAAAAAAATCCAAGATATAGTCTACAGTTAAAGAAAACCAAAATATGCCACAATATTCTAGTGTAAACACAACTGCATGGAAAAAAAAGGTATTTACTAATAAAAAAATTACTTTTGGGAAAATGACTTTTCCTGATTATCTTATATCCCTCAGTATGGAAACTTTCTATGTATTACATTCCATTGTATGAATATATCATCATCTATATAAACAATTCCAAAAAAAAAGTATTAAAGAAAACTATGTAATAGCTAAATCGTGGAAACAACCCAAATGTCCATCCACAGAGGACTGGATTAAAGAACTGTGGCATTTTTACACAATGCAATATTATTCAGCTGTAAAGAAAGACAATCTAGGGGCTTTTATAGGCAAATGGTCACAATTAGAGACCATACTCCTAAGTGAGGTAAAGCAGATGTGCACGTGTAAACAGCATATAGTATCATTAGTGTAGGAAACTGGAGGTGGGAATATAGATCGGGAGGTATGAAGGGAGACTGCTCAAGGGTAGAGATCAATCGGGATGAAGGGAAGGAGAGGAGGAAGAGGGGGACAGCTGAGTAGGTATGTACGTATGTGCGGGATGGCTGACATGGCTGCACTGTTGTCTCATGTCATACTGATGTGGGAAACAACCGGTGATTAGCTGTTTGATCAACCTTGTATGGCTATTTGTATTGTCCTGAGTACACACTTTGAAGCTACCAACGTGAAATACAACAACCATTGTTGATGCCTTGCCACTTTATCTGTAGTTCGGTTTCTGTACTGTTCTTGTGCTACTGTGTGTATGTTTGTTAGTGTTTTTGTTCTTTTACTTTTAAAATAAAAAAAAAGCAAATTAGTGTACAGTCTTGGGCTCTATACACTTAAAAAAAAAGAAGAAAAGAAAACTATAAACTGAGTGTGGTGGCACATGCCTATAATCCCAGCACTCGGAAGGCTGAGGCAGGAGCATTGTTGTGAGTTCGAGACCAGCCTGGGCTACAAAGTGAGTTCAAGACCAGCCTGAACTGGATGGATGGATGGATGGATGGAGGGAGGGAGGGAGGGAGGGAGGGAGGAAAGAAGGAAGGAAGGAAGGAAGGAAGGAAGGAAGGAAGGAAGGAAGGAAGGAAGGAAGGAAGGGGCGAAGGGAGGGCGGGAGGCAGGCAGGTTATAAAAGAAACAAATGAAATATATCCAAAGATTTAATATGAAAAACCCTTTCCTGCATACTTCCCACCCATACCAAAAACACAGTTTCAAGGCAGCTACGGTGGCATGCACCTGTAACGCTAGCACTAGGAAAGCTCAGGCAGGTGGGTTGCCATAGTTCCAAGGCCAGCCTGGGCAACACAGTCACTTCACAGTAAGACTGAACTACACACCAAAATCCCGTCTCAAAAAGTAACAAAATGGCCCCTTTTCCAAAGGTATCACTCATTCTCATCTGAGCTTACAATCTAACAAGGAAGCCTCTTTTACCAGCTTCCCAACCAAGAGAAGGCCATCAGACACTCAAGATTCACAGAAAGCTGAGAAACACAGTGAGCAAATTAAACTTTGATTTAAAAAAATGTTTCAGCTTTGAGGTGATTTAAGTGTACAGTACATTTCGTTTCTTTAAAGAGAGAACACTCTACAACTAGAACATTTCTAAAAAAGAGGTAGAGGGATAAGCAAAAGACTGGAGAGATTTCTATTAAAATTTTGAGCAAGGTAAATTTTTAAAAATTTCTTACCTTAGCAACTTTGTGGTTTGCTGCAGTCTCATGAGATGTGTTTTTTAAACCATCCTTGAGCTGTGTGATGAACAAATCATAACCCTCCGTACTAGAAATGTCTACCTTTTCTAAACATGCTGATAAGAGCTGCTGTGCCTGAATTTAAAATATAACAAAACAAAATTAAATTCAGATCATTTAGGTATTTTAATTTGTGATGATTATGACAGGTACAACATAAAACTTACATTTTATTTTTTACAAAACTCAATCAGATAATGATTTAAAGGGTTGCTGTTAAGTTAAATGAGATAAAGCACTGTAGTATAGTGCTATTCAGTAAAGTGTCAATACACAGGAATTACAATAAACCAAATTAAGAAAGAAAAACAAGAGACCAAGTGTAGTGGCCCACACCTGTTAATCCTAGCACTCAGGAGGCTGAGGCAGGAAGATTACCATGAGTTCAAGGACAGCCTGAACTATATAGCAAGACTGTCTCAAAAACAGAACAAAATGTAACAAAAACAACAACAACAAAAAAACAAAGAACAATAATGGAAATAAAAACATTTTAAAATATATTGCCTTTTCATGTCCTTAAAATGGTAAATATACAAAGCCAATTTTATTAACTCATCGTATCAATCCACCAAATTCAAAACTGATCACACAACTAAGCATAAGACAGAAATAATTCTCGCTTCATTATGGAACAAGCATTACAATCTTCTATATTCTACAGCGTAAGTCAAGACCCAAGTACTTTGCAGAATACTTTCTTCTGTGCGTGGGTCCTTCTGAGGCCGGGTCTCGCTGTGCAGTCCAGGCTGGCCTTGAGCCCACTTTGAAGCCCAGGCTGCTCTCAAACTCATGATGATCCTGTTGCCTCAGCCTCCTGAGGGCTGGAATTACTGACGTGCACCGCCACGCCCGCCTTTGCAGAATACTTTCAAATTTCATTTCATGAATATCACCCACCAAGAACCTACATTGGAATAGACTTAGAGATGTGCACATGTACGAGCTCCCCAAGATGAATGTTATGTACAGCAAACATGTTTGTAATAATTTTCTTAAATCAAGTAATGAATATTATAACACTACAGAAAAATACCTATACCTAATGGTGAAATTCAAAACTGAGGTTATTAAGAGACATGACACATAGCAAAGATTACTGGCTGTTGTTCACTAATATATATTCTTCTGGGTTTTATATAGTTACAAAAATAAACCACCTCTTTTCCTGTCTTCCTTTCACCTTGGTTACAGAAGTGTGACCAAATTCTGTCTAACTGGGTGAGTATAAAAAAGATATGTGATGTTATGAAAGACAGAAAGAAAACAAGAAAAGTAAGACACAGGAGAAAGAAGAGGAGGAAGAGGAAGATGGCCTTTTGTCCTCTCTCCCTGTGACTGGGAAACGGTTAAGATCTGAAACAGCCTTAGAACTCTCTAGCTAACCTAAGTGCTGAAGTTGGCACTTCAGCCCTACACTTAGCTCTACACATTACTGGAAAGACATCAAATTACTTATGAAGCCACTGTATTTGAGGAACTGTTTTCAGCTATTTCACCTGTGCTAGTGCACAATTCCACACTTAGAATACCACTTCCACAGCTTCAATTATTTGGTGCATAGCTGTAATTGATGAATCACAGGGGTCACTACAAAATGTCCTTAATTCACATTTAAAATCTAACGGGTTGGAGATTACATTAAATATTTATTTCAACTTACCTCTGTAACAGGCAGTTCAAGCTGAACCACATCATCCTGCTTCGAAACTGGAGTTTGCAGAGCAGTGTCTAACAACAAGATTCCATTAAGGTCCTTCCTACACCCTACTGCATAATCATCCACAAATATAACTTTATCCACAGCAGAGATATACTGACATTTCACCTGTCCACCCGGTTTAGCTGTTAAAAAAAAAAAATTCAATACTTAAGACTTTAAGACCAAGACTCCATTTCAACATATGTTTACAGCGCAACTGAACATATAATTCCAGAGTGAATCCTAAACTGCAATAAAATTGCTCTACAGGACCCCATTAGGACAACTGATTAAATTACAACATGTAGTATAAAGTATCAGTGTGAAATTATCAAACTTGGCAACTACATTGCTATAATAAGGGAGAATATCACTGTTCTTAGAAATAGATACAACATGGTGGCATACTTCTGTAATCCCAGCACTCAAGAGGCCGTGGCAGGAGGATCACTGCGAGTTGAGGGCCAGTCTGGACCACAAAGTGAGCTCAATGCCAGAACTGTACTATCAAGACCTTGTCACAAAAAGACAAAAGAAAGGAAAGAAGAAAGGAAACAAAGGAAGAGACAGAGACAGAGACAGAGACAGAGACAGAGAAAGAGAAAGAGAAAGAGAAAGAGAAAGAGAAAGAGAAAGAGAGGGAAGGACAGACGGATGGATGAACGGAAGGAAGGAAGGAAGGAAGGAAGGAAGGAAGGAAGGAAGGAAGGAAGGAAGGAGAAAGGGAGGGAGGGAGGGAGGGACATAGCCAGGCATAGTGGCACATGCCTGTAATCTCAGCACTCTGTAGGCTGAGGCAGGAGGATCACTGTGAATTGAGGCCAGCCTGGGCTACATCAACAAGTTCAAGGCCATCCTGAACTACATAGGGAGACCCTGTCTCAAAAGAAAGAAAAAGAAAATAAATAGAAACAAACAATATTGAATAAAGCACGTAGGCTATTCTCAAAACACAGGGTACACAAGGGAATAAGTAAATGTAAAATACTTAAAAGTGGCACAACTAGGTAAAAAGGATGTATGGAAGTTCTTTGTACTACATTGCTTTTGAAATTTCCCTCTAAATTCAAAGTCATTTTGAAACACATCTGTTCCAGGGAGGCACTTACGCTACTGAGCTATATCCTCAGTCC
Organism: Dinomys branickii; assembly: GCA_004027595.1. Classification (NCBI taxonomy): domain Eukaryota; kingdom Metazoa; phylum Chordata; class Mammalia; order Rodentia; family Dinomyidae; genus Dinomys; species Dinomys branickii. The sequence goes on along the minus strand of PVLD010018237.1, from coordinate 10,608 downwards.
CACAACTGTTCCAAACTTTTAAAAATTAACTATCTTCCGCCACTTACTGCAAAACTCAGTAAGCATGATATGAGTATGGACAACTAGAAAATCATCTCGCTGGGTGTGTGGTGCACGCCTGTAATCCCAGCACTCTGGAGGCTGAGGCAGAAGGATCATTGTGAGGCCAGCCTGGGCTACAAAGTAAATTCAAGACCATCCTGAACTGCATAGTGAGACCCTGTCTCAAAAAGACAAAAAATAATAATAACAAAAATAGTAAAGCCTCTAATTCAACCACCGCTGCGAAGACAGTCATCTATCACTAAAGATAAATATTTCCTGACATTACTGTCAATATCAGAAAGGCACTTTAACAGAGCCATTGAATACACTAACCATAAAATTACTCAGAATGAGAATTTCACATCTTATAAAACACTAGGCAATAGACATGTTTCAAATGCAATTTGAAAGTCTGAAAAATAAGCCAGGCATAGTGGTGCACACCTGTAATGCTAACATTCCGGAGGCTGAAGCAGGAGGGTGACCAAGAGTTCAAGGGCAGCCTGAGCTGCACAAGCAAGTTCAAGGCCTGTGCTATCTAGTGAAACCCTGTCTCAAAAAAAGAGAGAAATATCCATTTCTACTCATACATTTACTAAAAAGCTTACATGGAAATTAATGTAAGTAATTTCTTCTATATAGAATTTCTATAAAGGGACTTTAAAGAATGACCAAGCAGAACTGTACTGGAGAGGAAACTTCTCTGTAGGCAAGGGACTCAGAGGCCAATATATCCCATCCTAATGCAAGTCCACAGGACACACTTCTTATTCAAAAGGAGAAAACTATAAAGACTCTGCATATCAATAATCTAAAAGCACCATGAAACATGTTACAATCCAGGAGAACTACGGCACCTTTCTCAACCCCACGTTATCATACCTTTCTTAACTTCTTGGGCTCTAATGCCTTGACGTTATTACAAAACTGGTGAGCAACCAATCCATCATCTACGTAACATTTAAAAATCCATGTAATTTCTATAGTTGAGTCCCAGGTCTGAATATCTGAAGTTCATGTTAATATAAAGAAGAACAAACTCTGTAGTATCGTAAAACAATATATTTACTGGCGAGGCTGAGGCAGGAGTATTGCCATGAGCACAAGGCCAGCCTGGGCTACACAGCGAAACCCTGCTTCAAAAAAAAAAGTTGTTTACTGGCAAAGCTGGTCACTCATTAAAACCAAAAGAAATACTACCAAGTATAGTAACTCATATGCAAAATCTAGTACAGATAATTTTTATATCAGTAACTATAAATTTTTAAATTACAAATCCTCTTTTGATGTTTTAGAGATATGCAATTAGTTAACCTACTATGAAAACTGGAATTTTGTTAAAAATTTCCCAGATAAATACAAAATGGAGAATCTCCCAGGGTTTTCCAAAGTTGTTCCACACAACCCTGGGATTTCATAAGATGTTATTAAAGAAATCTCAAGAGAAAATGAGAAAAAGCCAACAATTTTAAAAAACATTTTGTACCATGCAACTGTAGCACATAAAGTAACAGACGGTGACGGAACAATTTCTTCACAAGTCAGTCAGGCCCATATGGCACCATGCATAGAACCATAGTTATCTGATTGGTTATCTGGTTACTCAGTTTCTGACTCAAGTTAGGGAAGACTATTCATAAACGTTGGTGACACACTGCACAAAGGAAGTAGCAGAATGTTATGAGTTGTGTCTGGATGTCCCCCCGAAGCCTCATGTAGTCATGGCAGGCTTCTAGAGTTTGTGACTGATCCATGACCCAGTGCTGAGATTGTGGGTGCGAGGGCTGTGCCCGCCCAGGGCAGGTGGTCTACGCACAGCGTAAGGGGGAGAGCCTGCTCTCAGCTGCCCTCACTTTTGCTTTTGCTGCTTTTGCTGTCTTCTGCTGCCATGAACAGCTGTCCTGTGCCATGAGTGTGGACTGAAACCTGTACAAACTGTGAGCTAAATAAACCTTTCCTGCCTTAATTTTGGGTGTTTTGTCTCAACAATGAGAAAAAAGTAACCAAGACACAAGTGTCCCTGCTGACAGACTTGTTTTAACTATTTAATATGCAAAAACACTGTTTTCCAAGGAAGTTCACATCACAAGCCTCCACGTGGACATGAATTTTGGGGGAAGGCTATTCAACCCATTCTCCCTTCCTCTAGTATTTTACTCAGCTCAAGAAATTTGAGATCATTCAAAAAAAAAAAAAAAACGTAGAGTACCTTGTATTCAAAAACCACCCCCTGGCCTCCCTGAAGTGATGACAGCAAAGCAATTGAATAAGGCTCTAGAGAAAAATCAAATCAGAAATCATTTCTCAGACAAATGCAGAGAGGGTGTCCCAATGAGAACCATGCTTAGTGACTCTAGAGCAGACACAAAGAAAAAAATAGAGGCTCTTAAGAAAATTAAGGAAGCCATGAATGCTTAGCATAGGAAAGAAATGGAATCCATAAGGCAAATTCAAATGGATGTCCAGGACAATAAAAATTCCACTGAAAGTATCCACAGCAGATTAAGCCAAAGTGAGGCCACGATCTCAGATATAGAAGGCAAGTTTGCAGTTAGTGATCATGTGAAGGAAGATTTCTTAAAAACAGGAAGGGACCATGAGAAATCAATCAAGTGACCCCTCATCTATCACACATATATATATGTATAATATTAAGGCTTTATAAACCCTCCCACACTCCTATAAACCTTTCCAACTCTCTTATTAACCTTTCCCACATTCTCACAAACATTTCATATGCTCTTAAGCACTTTCTACCCTCTTAATCTACATAGTTTTAACAATATGTAAAATTCTATATGGGTCCTCAATGTGAAGTGGACAAGGAGGGATGCTGAATGTATGGGTACAGTGCAGGAAAGCAAACAGACCCATGCTATGGTCACTGAGCCAATCAGCACCCAGGATACAGAACACAGTGCTGTGGCTGGTCACCTTCCATTCCATCAGCCACTAATGTGCTGTGTACGATCTCACACTGGCCAACCTGTGCAAGCGGTAGTGGTGTATTACATTTCCATTGTGTACAGTACAGTAGTCATCCACTGATGAAATACATACTGCATTTCACTCCAATTTAATATCCTTCTAATGTGTTTGAATTAACATTTTTATACTTTTAGTTTTAAATTTTTTAGGCAAAAATAATTAAAATCATAAATATCATATAAATACCTAAAAGCACAAAATCCCACAATATAGCAAAAACTCCATGATACAGAGTTATATACTTTTTTTAAACCCACAATTTACGGGGCTGGGGGTATAGCTCAGTGGCATAAGCGCTTGCCTGGCAAGTGCAAGGTCCTGAGTTCGATCCCCGGTACCAGAAAATAAATAAATAAATAAATAAATAAATAAACCCACAATTTGGCGAAGTCACAACAAGTGAACCACGATACAGCAAGGGACGACTATGCATCACCTACTAGATGAGGCGAAGAAGAATACCTTAAGATGGATCGGCACCATACTCATAAGTGAAATAAATCAGAGGTACATATGCAAGCAATATATTGTGTCACTGGTGTAAGAACCTGAGGGTGGGAATATAAACTAAGAGGTGTGAAGGAAATCTGCTCAAAAGTAAAAAACAGATGGGATGAGGGAAAGGAGAAAAGGAAGAAAGAGGCAAATATGTATGTATGTATGTATGTATGTACGTACATATGTGCAGGAGGGCTAACATGGTTCCACTATTGTCTTATGTCACTTTATAGTAAGGAATAGTTGATGACGGTTTGTTTGATCAATCTTGTATGTCTGTACATGTTTTCCTGAGCATACACTTTGAAGTTATCAATATGTGATGCAACAGCCATTGTTGGTTCCCTGTTGCTTTGTCTATAATTCAATTTTGATTATACTGTTATTGTGGTACTTTGTGTCTCTTTGTTAATGCTTTCCTCTTTTTTGTTGATGTTCTTTTTCTTTTACACTTAAAATAAATAAATAGGGGCTGGGGGTATAGCTCAGTGGCATAAGCGCTTGCCTGGCAAGTGCAAGGTCCTGAGTTCAATCCCCGGTCCCGGAAAAAATAAATAAATAAATAAATTAATTAAAATTAAAATTAAAATTAAAAACTGGCATTTAAAAAAAAAAGATGGATCGGGGTCAATGAAAAAGCAGGAGATAGCACAAACTGCTATTTTTAAAAAACTGTTCACAAGCATCATGGCAGAAAACTTCCTGGTAGAGAAAAAAATTTTCTGTACCTCACATACAAGTAAGCAAGGCAGAGAACTCCAATTGGCCATGGTCAAAAAAAATCTACAGTCAGACATATCACAGTCAAGTTCAACGCAAGAAGAGACTCTTAAAAGCTGTTAGGGAAAAGAAACAAATCATCTACAAAGGAAGCCCATCAAAGTCAGAGCTGGCTTCTCAGCACAAACCCCGCAAGTCAAGGAGAGCTTGGGGTGAAGCATTTCAAGTTCTAAAAGAAAACATCCTTTAACCCAGCTTGATGTACTGCACAAAACTACCTTTCAAAACTGATGGGAGAAATAAAATACTTCCATAACAGAAAACATATCTCAGGAGATTTATGACCACCAAAATAGCACTCCAAAAAAATTTTTGGAGTTTTAAAAGGACATTCTAGAAAAAGATAACAAGGAGCACAACTCCATGAACCCCAACGGAAGGAAGGCACCAAGCAAGGTAAACAATTAAACAGACCAAGAGGGAGAGAAAAAAAAGAGGGGAAACAAACAACAGGAAAATAACAGGTGTAAGTCAGTACATAGCAATTATATCGATCAATATTAATGGTCTCTATTCAGCAATGAATCAAGAAGCAACATGCAACAATATGCTACATACAAGAAACATTTAAATTCAAAAAGAAATTCACAGACTGAAAGCCTAAGGTTGGAAAACAATACTGCTGCGTGACAGGAACCCAGAAAAAAACAATAGCTACTCTATTTGCACACAAAGTGAATTTTCAAGCCATGACTGATTTCAGAGACATAAGGAAGGTCACTATGTCCTTGTAAAGGGAACAATCAAAGGGGAAGAGATAACGATCATAAATCTATATGCAACAGTGTCAGTACATGCAACTATATAATTTTTTTTTTTTTTTTTTTTTTTTTTTTTTGCAGTAAGAGGGATCAAATTCAGAACCCTGCACTTGCCAGGCAGGTACTTATTCCACTGAGCTATATCCCCAGGCCCTAAAACAAATATTAACAGGCATGAAAAATCAAATAAGCACTAATGCAATTGTATTGGGGGATCTCAATACCCCACTGTCACCAAGAGACCAACTAGACAAAAGAAATCAATGAAATATTAGAACTGAACCAAACTTGTGAACAAATGGACTTAGTAGATGTCTACAGAGTGTTCCACCTCCCAACATCAGAATATACATTCTTCTCAGCTGCACACGGGGTATTCTCCAAAATGGACCATATACTACACCTCATAGAACATGCTTAAGTGAATGCAAAGGAATTAAAATTACCCCATGCATATTATCAGATCACAGTGCAATGAAATTGGAAATCAATGGCCAAAGAAACCACAAGAACTTCATACTGGAAAACTTACGGGACACAATGAAAGCAGTCGTGAGGGACATTTAGAGCAGCAAATACCCGTATCAGGAGAACAGAAGGTCAGCTTAATGGTGACCTCAAAAATGGTGAACCTCAAATTTCTAGAAAAAGAGCAGGCTAAGCCAAAAGCTCATACTAGGGAAGAAATTATAAAGATCAGAGCAGAAATTAATGCATTGGAGACTAAAAAAAAAAAAAAAAAAGCAAAAAAAAAAAAATCAATGAATTGAAGAGTTGGTTCTCTGAAAGATAAAATAAACTCAGCAAATCTTTATCCAACCTTATCAAAAAAAGGACCATTGCACAATTAGGAATGAAGAGTGAAATCACAATGGACCTTGCAGAAATCCAGAAGATCCTCCACATCTATTTTAAAAACTTGGGGCCGGGAATATAGCGCAACAGCATAAGTGCTTGCCTGGCAAGACTGAGGTCATGAGTTCAACTGCCGACACCAAAAAAAAAAAAAACTTCTATTTTTTTTTTTTGGGGGGTGGTCTTTTTTGAAGCAGAGTTTCATTATGCAGCTCAGTCTGGCCCTGAATTCACATCAATCCTCCTGCCTCAGCCTCCCAAGTGCTGGGATCACAGGCATGCACCCCCATACCCAGCCAAAAAAACTTATATTCTAGTAACATGGAAAATGCAGAAGAAATGGACAGGTTCCTAGATACATATGAATTACCAAAGCTGAATCAAAAAGATATAAAAGTCCTAAATAAGCCCAGACAAGTGAGACCCTGTCTCAAAATTTAAAAAGAGCTAGGAATAGCTCAGTGGTAGAGCACAAGGCCCTGGGTTCAATCCCCAGCCATGGGAGGGGGTGGGGGTGAATTCAAAAACACAACAGGGCTGGGCATTTAGCTCAGTGGTACAGTCCTTGCCTGGCATAGAAAAGGCCTAAGTTTAATTCCCAGAATTGCAATTAATAAATAAATAATTTAATATCTGTATAACTATTTTATTAAAATATAGTATAATATATATTTAATATTATATATCAATATAAACACAACATAAAATGATTAAAGAGAAGAGAAAAACAAAAACAAATGAATTTTTTCTTTTTTTTTAAGGAAAGATTCTTTATTAGGGTGGACACAAAGCATCCAAGTGCATAACAAACCGTTAATACAAGCCAAAGGCTGTGGGTCCTTCATGGGGACACACACAGGGCTGCATAGCTGGCCCCACCTGGCCCCACCCCTGCCACCAGGCAGCAGCAGCAGGACTCCGGCTTTTGACACTCAGGACACACCTGGTCCCAGGCTGGGGACCTGGGCAGGAAGGTGGAGGTTATTTAAAAAGCTTCTATGAATGTCTTACTACTAGGTCTGAGTCCCCTTTAACCAACACCTGGGACCATGTGTTACAGCATAAATAAAAACCCAAGCAGGCACGATGGTGCACGCCTATAGTCCCAGCACTCTGGAGGCTGAGGCAGGAAGATCCTTGCGAGTTCACAAACAGCCTGTACTACAAAGTGAGCTGAAGGACAGCCTGAACTGCATAGCAAGATCCTGTCTCAAAAAGACAAAAAAAAAAAAAAAAAGAAAGAAAAGAAAATAAAAAGTTCAAGGAAAATAAATACATCAGCCCCTATGAAGCTGGAAGTAGTGCAGACAGGAAGGAAGGTGGCCAGCAGGACAGGTGGGCAGCAGCGGCCTAGGTGTCCTTGCACAAGTTGGGGCTGCCAATCTGTGCCATCCCCTGGGGTGGCACCTAACTCTCGCCCTCTATCTCCACCTGTTTCTGGCCCCTCTTCTAGGCAGTGCTCTTTTCTTTCCACTGTAGGTAGCACAGAAGGATGTTTGTCATTTTGTCACAATGATGTGTGCTCTCGGGTGGGTGGGCAGAGACAGAGGGGCATGAGTTTGAAACCTTGCACACGGAGTCAGCATGGAATCGACTGAAACTACTATTGTTGTAGAGAGGCAATTCCTTCATAAAGTTTGCCCTCCTCTGCTCCTCTGTCACCACCTGCGCAGTGCCTGCGCAGCCCAAATGAAATATTTAAAGTAAAACATCGATAACTACACTGAATACAAATGACCTAAATATGCCAATTAAAAGACACACTGTCTGAAGGGATTCACAAATGCATGCATGAGAGCAAGTAATTCATTTCTTATGATGTCTTCAGGAAACTCTTACCAGTCTAAAGGGTAGATGTGTGGCAAAAAGTGAGAGACGCTAAAGGATGAAGCCAGAATGACTATGTTAACATCAGAGCAAAGGGAATCAGCAGGCATAAGGGGGACATTACATGATAAGAGGTACAATGGTTGATTGGTTCTGTCAACTTGAGTAAGAGATCCTTAGCCAAATAGCCCTCCTCCGAGGAGCTCAGTCCTCCCCGTCACCTTGGACATCATTTCTTCGCTTCCACTGCAGACCCACTGGCCTCCTGCTACGAACTCACAGGCCACTGCAGTGAGCTCCAGACCTTGGGTTGACTCCCGTCTCCATTGTGGAGACGCCCTCTGCACTCTCGCCCATCAGACTCTGTGGGTGGCCACTGTAAGCTAATCTTGGAAATTCTAATATATTCATATACCTTATACTATATGTTTCTCTAATAAACACTGACTGATAGAAGAGTTCAATTTACACAGAAGAAAAAGCATTCCTAAATATTCTTAATACGTATTCACATAACAGAACTCCAAAATACAACAAAACTTTATAGAACTGAAAGGAGAAATACATAATTATAGTTAAGGATTGCAATATTTTCAGTAGCAAATACAACTAGTAAAATCAAAGATTATTATTATCAACAAAAATGGACACTTATAAGATACCCTACCTACAAGCACACATGAAACACTCAACAAGAGAAATCATACTAATAAAAGTCCTTAAATATAAAAAACTAAAAATAAAAGTATGTTTGTTCTTTTACCATAACAAATTCATAGTAGAAATTAATATATAACAGGAGAACCCTAAACACTCAGAAAAATAATCAACATATTAAACATACTAACATAGGTCAGTGACAACGTCTGCAGTAATTTAAAAACTATTTTTAACCAAATGAAAACAAAAATATAAAACTTTAAAATTTGTCAGGGGGTAACCAATTTGAAGATAACATATAACACAACCATTGTTAATTTCCTATTACTTTGAAATTCTTTACTGTTTTTATTGTTTTTGTGTAGTTTTATGCATTTGTTAATTTGTTTTTGTTGTTTTCTCTTTAAAATAAAAATAAATAAAAATTTGTGGGGGGGGAAGGGGTGTGTCAGGCATGATGGCACAGGCCTGTAATCCCAGCACTCAGGAGGCTGAGGCAGGAGGATTGCTGGGAGTTCAAGGTTAGCTTGAGCTACAGAGTGAGTTCAAGTCATCTTGAATTACACAGCAAGATCCTATGCCAGGCGTGGTGGCACACGCCTGTAACCCTAGCACTCAGAAGGCTGAGGCAGGATTGCTGCAAATGTGAGACGAGCCTGGGCTACAAAGGAAGCTGAAGGCCAGCCTGAACTGCATATCAAGACCCTATCTCAAAAAGACAAAAAACTAAAACAAAACAATACATAGCTAGACCCTGTCTCAAAAACATAATAATAATTTGTCATGGGTAGTAAAGCAGTGCTAAGAGTAAACATTACAGGAATTTGCTGGGTATGGTGGTACATGCCGTAATTACATATCTCAGGATTGTGACGCAGGATCCCCAAAAATTCCCCGTGTGAGCTACATAGTGAGATCAAGGCCAACCTCACCTACATAGTGAGACCCTGTCAACCAATCAATCAATAAAATTTATAGCAATTAAATGTTAAAACAGGTCCCACATCAACAACCTGCTGAATAAACTTCTAAAACCTAAGGGGAAGAAAAAAAAACCTGGAAAGCAATCAGAGAAGAATGATACATCACTCATAGGGGGGTGATAATTACAGTAAGAACATATTTATCATTAAACCCATGAGGCTCATTAGAAAGCTGACCACTTTATAAGTCCTCAAAAAAATAGTAAAACAGGTCCCACAGCAACAACTCAAGTATCCACAAAAAAGAGCAGAATTGAAAACAAGCCAACCAAGTAATAAAGATAATAACAAAAAACAACGAAATTAAAAATAGACAAGAGCCAGGCTAGTGGTGCACGCCTGTAATCCCACCACTCCGGAGGCTGAGGCAGGAGGACCATTGCGAGTTCAAGGCCAGCCTGGGCCAGAAAGTAAGCTGGAGGCCAGTCTGAACTGCATAAGACAAAAAAAAAAAAAAAAAGAGAGAGAGAGAGAGAGAGAGAGAGAGAGAAACACGGCTGGTAATGTAGCTCAATGACAGAATGCTTGCCCAACACGTGCAAGGCTTTGGGTTCTACCCTAGAGAAGGGGAGTGGAGGAGGAGAGAGGAAGAGAAGAGGACGGGCAGGGGGAGGAGAAATCAACACAAGCAAAAAAATACTCATTGAAACTTCTAGCAAGACTGGCAAAGAGAAGATGGCGACCGGGTAGGCAGCAGAGAGACAACCTCCCAGAGGATTACCACCCAGACAATGGAATATAGCAATATGAAGACAGAAAGGAGAGAGGTGTGTACCCTGAACCCAAGAAGGATCGGAAATGGGAACTGAAGCCCTAGGAAAGATCAAGCAAAACCTCTCCTGGAGGAAAGGATCGGAGGGCTGCCCCGGCACAGTGGGAGGGAGAAGAGACAGAGAAAGAGGAAGCCACTGCTTCAAACACACTCTTGGCCCAAGCCCACGTTCCAGCGATTGCAGCTGCGGCTTCGGAGACCCACGCTCATGGAAGCCTCCCGACTCGGCCAGGGGAGAGCGGAGTCCCAAGAGCTGGTCCAGAACTGGAGAGGAGAGGGCGCAGCCAGGAAAAGAGGCAGTGGTGGTTGGGAACTGTTGTCAGATCCAGTGTGAGGATGAGAGGTTGCTACAGCCACTGAAGCGGAGTCCCCACCCTGCAGCAACCTTCCTAATCAGCACCTGGAGGCAAGGTGGCGCCAGAGCAGCCAGTACACATCC
>PVLD010018236.1:12669-39668 GCA_004027595.1 Dinomys branickii | reverse complement strand
GAGAAATGCAAATAAAAACAACATCGAGATTTCATCTCACCCCAGTAAGACTGGCCAGTATGAAAAAGTCATCCAATAACAGATGCTGGCGAGGCTGTGGAGAAATAGGGACTCTATTACACTGCTGGTGGGAATGCAGACTGGTGCAACCACTGTGGAGAGCCGTTTGGAGATTTCTCCGCAAATTAGGTCTAGAGGATACAAGACTCTTAACAGATATGTGGCGGCTTATGAGGCACAGGCTTTGAGGTTTTAGGATGTCTAATTTTTCTGTTACTCCTTGCACTTTTGGTGAGGAATTTAGGTTTCAGTATTGAGGAAACATATTTCAGGGAAACCGTGGGATAGGCAACACCTGGACTTTGGGGTCAGTGGACAGCTGGTTTTGGGAACTCTAGTGTGTCCACAGGTCTGCAGCCACCAGCAAAGACCTTCCTCATGGGGGCTTAAATTTACCTGTCAACAGGGCCTTGGAAGAAGAAGTCTCTTGGCTCCTTCTGGGTCTTAGCTCTAGAATTTTCTAGGAGACAGAGACACTTTCCAGCAGCTTTGAGGACTGTCAGCAGGGTAGATGGGTTCAGGTGGACATATCCACCAGTGCAGTCTCTTTACAACAAATTTCAACCCGCTTCTTGGACGGAATCCTTCCAGGTGTGCCCATGGCTGCTTGCGATGCCATGACATCTCCCACACAGATATTTACCCAATTCCACAGACACTCCCTGGGCCCTGGACCTGGCCTGGTGCCAAGTACTGCGAATACAGACATGACTCAGTCCTAGAGCTCGTGGGAAAGCCACAGGGCACTGACCCTGGATGTGAGTCCACACCAGCTGCTCTATGAATGTCCTGCTGCACTGGGGGAGGGAGGGCAGTGTGTGCAGCCCATGAGGGCTGCTGTGGTTGCTGCCTACAGACATGTGCAGAATGAGAGCAAGCTCGAGCTAGTGTGGGTGTGGGCCCTAAGAGAACTACACCCAGAGAAGGGCTGGCAAGAGTTGAGACATGGGGATTGGGAGCAAGTACTGTCCGGGGCAAAGCTTGAAGAAAGCAGGCTCCTGTCGAGGCCTAGGGGAAAGTATAAAGGTTCAGTGAAGGTTGGTTCTCTTTAGGCCACAGGAGCAGCCTGTGCAATGGACTGGGCATCAGGCAGTGCCTTCTAGGACCAAGTAGCCTCTACAGGCCTCAGGCTATGAGTCCCACACAGCTCCAGACAACAGATGGCTGTCCACATCTATCTGCATTAGGGTTGGGGAATCCAGTTCCTGGTGAGGCAAGGCTGGCAGTCTCTCCAGAACTCCTACTCACAGCTGACACATGGTTCCACCTGTGCACTGTGGAGGTATCTGGCAGTGGGGAGGAAAGGCCCACTGTCCTCTGCACATGGGCCTTGGGGACCAGGAGAACCCTGCCACCACAGAACAGTTGGGGTACATCATGCTCATCCCTGCTCCCCACACAGACCTCCAAACAGGCCTGGGCTGGAAGACCCTGCTCATTCCTCAGTTTATCACACTGGAGTGCTGCTGTGGACTGTGCAACCTGCCCAGCACCTGCCCCTGGCCTGGGTCTGGCAGAGGTTGGGCAGGTACCCTCCTGAGCCTGTATTCTGGCTCCCACTCTGGAACAAGGTTCTGGAGAAAGATCTCTCCTCACTGTCACATGCATTGAGGGTTTGCTGTCTCTGCTCCAAGCTGGAGACAGTGCCAGCCCAAGGTGGTGGTATGACTGTGGGCAGTTGAGTGGCTGTGGGTCCATGACAACTCTTTAGCACACATCGTGGCATTTGACCTTGAAAGCCTCAAGTGTGTACAGATTGTGTCTATTGTGAAGGAATTGGGGCCTAGTAAGGTTAAAGGTCAGCAGAACCAGTAGAAGCCAGAGTAGGAGTCCAGGAGGGTCCCCAACTTTGGGTTCCAGACCCTCTGGTGATGTCGTGTAAGGGTGTGCTGTCCTGGGAGTCCCAAACCCTTGCTGCTGTGGCTGGAGTCCTTTGTGAGGAGGCCCCGGGAGCTTTCAAGGCCCTGCATCTGGTGAGGCACCTGGGGTTTCCTCTGTCTCCTGGGTGCAGCTGAGCTAGGCTGTAATCCTCGGTGCCCATCTCCTCTGATTCCCCCAGTCCCTGCAGCCCGGCCATGCGTGAATGTCTAGGTTCCACCTCAGTTGTGCCCCTGTGGGCTTCAGGGCCTTTTCCAGCCGTGTACTTTTCTCTCCTTTTGCAAAGAATAGTAATGTGCTTATGCGTCTGTGCCTGCCAGAAAAGCCATCTGCAGACAGCTGTCCTGGGGCCTAGGAATTCCTCCCGGCCAAGGCCCATAACCAGGCTGCAGAGCTTTGCAGACCATAGCACTCTTTCTAAATGCAGAAACCTGAGCCTTCTTCCTGGTATGCACAGCCTCATCTCCAAGTGGGCAGCAAAGCAGGCATAGTGTACGGATGTCGGGATAGAGAAGTGGGGGCCACCAAGTAGCCCTTCCTCCGAAACGTCTCTGTCTGAAGCAGTGCCTCATTCTGTCTGACCAGCTCCTGTGACCTGACACAGTTCTGGGGCTGCATCAAGCACCTCCTCTCTGAGCATTGCCATCTGTAGGGCAGCAGGTGTTGCTTAGAGACTCAGGGGCCTGATGTCAGCCTTCCATGGGGACCATGTGCTGGGCTGCTGGCCTGTGGGAGGCATCTGGGTTGGGCATTAGTTAAGTCATGTACCTCCTGAGGTCGTTGTCCCCATCACCAGTTATTCCTCTAGGCCAGTGTCACAGTGGCCCACAGACTGACTCTCTGTGACCTGGGCCCCTCCCTGTGGTCCCCATTCTCCATAGACCCTTGCCCGATTGGCTAGGCAGTGAAGGGTGATGTGCCACCCAGCCAGGGAGCCAGGAGAGCTGCCTGGGGCCATCGGGGAGGGCACATTTGAAATGATGGACTAGGGTTCCCTAAGGCATTACATTTGTCCTTTCAGTAACATGTAACAGACTTTGGGAGGCACTAGGGTTCCCAGCTGCCGCCTTTGAGACAGTTTAGCTTGTGGGCAGGCAGAGGTGCTCTGAGGCAGATCCTCCATGGTCCCTGAACAGCCCCCATGCTGAAGTATTAATAAAGAAGAGAACTGAGCAGGGACCAGGCCCAGTGCCTGTCATGCAGCCTGTTACCTTTGCTTACCATGCGTTTTTACAAGCAGAGGCTATACAGCGATCAAGTCCTCTGCTGTGGTGGGTGAGGGCATCTCTCTGGCTCCCACAGTGCGGATCATCTATGAAAGGGAGACGTGGCCACGTTCCTCAGTTGTGCTCTATTGACATTCCCATTGGTCCGCATCAGACCCTATACAGAGGGATGGAGCCACTATCCCTCTCAGCAACCCTCATTTCCTTTGCGTGGTGGATGCAACATAGAAAGGGCCTGAAAGCCTGGCCCTGCCACCTGTTGGCCTCATTGTGCTCCTCTGTGAAACGGGGACACAGCAGGCCATCCTGGATACAACGTTGGTGAACACTTCCCATCCAGCTGCAGGGTTATACGTGGGCCCCTCTCAGAGCCTGTGCCCTGAAGCCCCTGTGGACCCTGGGTTCTGTGATTTTGTCCAGCGCTGTATAGTGCAGCTGTGACCTCAGGAGATCCTCACAGGTATGGCCCTTTGACATTGTGATATGGCCCATGTTCCCACTAAGCTCACGGCTGAGCTAAAGATAAAGAACCTCAAACCTGAGGAGGGGAGTCAGTGAGACCAAGGGCAGCTGGCAGAGATTTGAGGAACAAGGCGTAGCTTCCCAGGATGAGAAGAGAGCATTGGGCTCGGGTCTCTGCATTAGCTCTGTCATGCATGTGCCCACACTCAGCATTTGCTGAGTGCAGGAAAGAATGAATAGACACAGAGGCAACCCCAAAGCAGTGCACATTGCTGTACTCAGGAGGATGCTGAGGGAAGGTGTACTTTTCCCTTGGAACTCCACCCTAGGCAGCTGGGGTCCCTCTGCAGTGACTATAATGGTCTCTCTGAGGATCCAGTGGAATGTATAGGACCTGAAAGAAAGCAATTCTTTCCCGAGGACTGTCCAAAGGTCACCTCCAGTGTGCATAGTCCAGATGTCCTGCAGAGACCTGGCGGTGCTGCCATCATGGTGGACTCTGAAGGGACTGGACTTGGGCTTCTCCAAGTCTGTGGAGAATGCCTGAATAGGGACCCCTGAGGAGGGCCCAGGATCTATCCGGTAAGGTGTGCAATCATTTGCTGCCTGATCAGGAGCCTGGGGCAAGGCTGAGCTGGACGGGACCAGGTGAGGGTCTTGCCCAGGACCCAGAGGGAGCTGCCATTCCTGCCAACTTCTGCTGCTGGAGACATGTCCAGCCTCGGACCTGTGAGGCTGAGGGTGGAGGCACAGAGGAGGTGCTATGGCCTTTCTTGGGTCCATCCTCAATGGCTGGCCTTAGTTTCTTGTCCAGGGTGTGGATGGGCTGAGGAGAGGACAGAATGGGAGGTAGGTGTGGCATCCAGGAGCCAGATGTGGAACAAAAGGTGTCCAGAATTGGGAACTTGACCCCAGTGGCCAGTGCTCCACAGGAGAGCTAGGAAGGGACACACTATGGAGCAGAGGCCATGGCCCCGTGTGGATGAAACCCCCAAACATAAATGCCTCTACAACAGTGCCAGGTAGCACTTGTGATGAGCTGATGTTGGCTTTCCCTAGCCTCCCTCAAGTGGAGGGGGAGACTGAGGCACACGGCCTGCTCTCCATGGTCCCTCTCCGGTGTGGCCAGTGGGCCAGCTGCTCCTGTAAAAGAGGCTGCAGCATGCAGAAGAGGAAAAGAGAAAATAAGCCTGGCCCTGGACTACACTGACCCCACTTGGCCACAGGCTTCCTCTGTGAACCCCGCTGTCCTGCTGCCCAGGTGGCAGCAGAGAGAATTTGGGTGGGTGAAGCCTCAGCGCCACCAGACCCTGGGACACTGACCACAGTCACGGCACTTGAGGACCCAGCAGAAGAAATGGGTGTAGAGCATGAGGACAGGTGCTTTGTGGGTGTGCCAGCAGCCAGTGGATGATGTCTCCATGGCAGACTCTCCCAGAGGATGACCCTGTCATTGTGATGAGACCCGGGATGGAGGGGCATAGTCAGTCCCTGGAGTTAGCACATCATGCACCAATGCCTACAAGGCCCTGTGGCCAGGACTGTGCAAGGGAGAGAGGAGGGAGGGAGAAATGAACCTCAGGTGTTGAGCAAGCCTAGTAGAAGAGCTCTGGGTGGTGTTTGTGAGCACGTGACTTTGGGGTACAGGGGACATTTGTGTGGGCTTAGGGTAAGTAGGTGACCTTTGGGTGGGTATTGGGTGAGAGGTGACCTTTGGTGGTATTGATGTATGTAGGTGACCTTCAGTGGCATAGGGGCAAGGCAAGCTTTGGTGGTGTTGAGGAGAGAGGTGACTTTGGGTGGTCTTAGGGGGAGCAG
This sequence comes from Dinomys branickii, assembly GCA_004027595.1. NCBI lineage: Eukaryota > Metazoa > Chordata > Mammalia > Rodentia > Dinomyidae > Dinomys > Dinomys branickii. The sequence continues at coordinate 34,224 of PVLD010018236.1, read as the reverse complement.
GTGACCTCTGGGTGGGTCTTGCAGGCTGAGCAGGAGTTCTCCCAGGGGTGACCATAGTAGGAACATCCTAGGCACATGCCCCACAGACTGAGGCTTGGGGGTCACAAAAGGGTTTTGAGGACCAGTGAGCCAGTGGTTAGTTATTTCCAAGGATTTTCTGTTCTGCTAATAAATAATTCATGTTCTCACTGCACTGTGCCTCACCAGGCCCAAAGGGCAAACAGATTGCCCAATCACTCATGGTAAATATGCAGCCAGTGAAGGCCTGGGCCTGACCAGAAGTGGACAAGGATACTTTTGTATCCACACTCAACTTAGGCTGAGCTCCAGGCCTATGCTCCACCCTGGTTCTGGCTGTGGCTGGTCCTTCTTGCTTCCTGGAGCTTCAGCAGCCTCCCAGTGGGAAGCCAGGCAGAGACCCAAGTCAGACCTGATCCATTCAGTGGGAGCCACCCCAACCCTTTCCATCCAGTCTGAGTACCATGGAGCTCCCCATGCACAGAGAGACTGGGTGCCCCTCATACATCTCAGGGACTAGGTCCCCGAGGGGAGGCCAGCCCCATTTTGCAGGTCACCTGGCTCTGGCCCAGTGCCCCCTGCACATCAGGATTCAAGGTGAGTAGGACTCCTGCCTCCCACCCCGCATGGAGTTAACTTGCAGCAGGAGACAGACAGTAATTCATAAAGAAGAGCAGGAAATTCAGAGAGGAGAAAGCCGCATAGGGAGAATTTGAGCTGAGAAATTCTAGTGGAGGTGGGTACAGTTGGGCAGGGCCATTCCATTGGTTTCTCCCACAATCCAGGCAAAGTGCCCATGATCTAGAAGAAGGCATTCACACTGAGGTTGGGATGGCAGAGTCAAAAGCTGGCACAGGTTAAAAGCAGACCATGCAACCACAGGACCTGGAGGCCAAGGGAGGACTGGCCCCCCTGCTGCTAGGGGCCAAGGCTCTGGGCAGGAAGCCTCACCTGCCCTGTAGGGCTCCATGTAAAGCATAAGTCATCTTCTCCTCTGAGAGAAGGCAAGGTTTATGGTGATCTTTCATTTTCTCTGGCACCCCCTGGAGTCCCATTGAGTGACACATCCAGGGAGCAAGGGCAGGAGACAGCCAGGCCTATGCAGCAGGGCAAGAGCATGACTGATGGCAAATCCTCCTGTTCAGGAGCTGGAGATGGGCAGCTTTTTGGCTGTGGCTCCAGTAGAGGAGGAGTTGGCCAGGGGAGGCACTGGGGAAGGAATGTTGTACGCCGGCGTGGGATTGTGCAATGGTATTAGCATCAGAGCCGTCAGGGTCACTGGAGCACAGGGGTGGAGGCAACCTGGAGGCCATGCAGAGCCTTGGGGCCATGTTGGGCCTTCCACTGCAGGTCAGAGCCTGATACACTGTGCTGCTTAGACGGCTCCTCAGATGAGCATAGGCAATGAGTCAGTGGAGAACAAGAGTTATAGGGCGGGGCCATCCAGACTATGAGCCCTGAGAATGAAGAAACCAGTGTCCAGAGCCGTCCAGTGTATTAGACGTTGCAAGAGCCTCTGGCTGACACCTTCTGCCTCCTGCCAGAGCCTTGAGCCATGGAGCCATGGAGCCACCAGCCATGCCAGCTGGTGCCCTGGCACTGGTGCAGAGAGAAATGGCAAGTGGGGAATGGCCAATGCCCCGAGGCCTGGGGTTAGCACAGAAGTGAATGTGACCAGTGTCTGCTGAGGACTCTGTCCCCGCAGGGCAGATCTGAGACAGGTGGAGGGAAAGGTTCCAGAGAAACTGAGAGAGTGAGAGTGAGCAGGTGCACACACATGCTTGAAAGTACACATATCCATATGCATGTGCGTGAGTGGGGGGTGTTTGCCTGTGGCCCAGGTCCAAGGTAGCAATAGCACACAAAGCAGGCGGAGCATGGAGTGACCCTGGTTGGAGCAGGTCCTATGCTGGACCTTTCCCCTGGGCACCATTTGCAGAGAGACCCTGGCATCAGGATGGGGATTGTCTCTAACTGGAGCCTCTTTAGAACACTGAACTGCATCCTTCCCCAGTCACTGGGCAGCAGCTCTCAATGACACATGGTGGTACATCATATACTTAGAGCTCAGAGTGGACACTCAGACAGCTTTTGGTTTGGCGATTATTTTTATAGTAAAATAGAAAAAACAGCCCTCATTAATTTAAAAATCAAGCAACAGTCCCCAAAGAGCTTCTGAGCGACCCTCAGAGCTCCCAGCATCAAAAAGCCTGAGAGCCTAAGGCTGTCTCAGGGCTGTCCAGGGAAATCATTCCCTGGCTGGGCCTTCTGGCCTTTAGCCCAGAGCCATCCGCTCTGCCCACAGCTCCTTGCCTGCTAGGTGCCGCTGGAGGAGCAGAGCTCCACAGTCAGCAAGGACAAATGCATTTAAGGAGCCCAGTGAGATGTACAGACCATCCCTGAGGGCAGACAAGTGGGCCTTGTTGGTCAGGCACAGGGCCTAGGCCCTATGGAAAGGGTCCCTCTCATCCCACCCCACCTCGTTCAGTCAGGGCCCCTGCAAGCTTTTCCCCTGCTGTCCAAGTGTGCCCACGTCCAACTGTAGGGGACACAGTGGCCTGTGCCCCTCAGCTGGCTGAGGCCTCTGAACCTGTGGGAAAGGCTGACCAGGAGCTGCCCAGCTCAGGATCCCAGAGCATCTAGGGAGGGCAGCAGCAGCATCTCCCTGACCACGCAGACTGAGCTTGCTGCCAGGTCTCAGGTACCCAATGTCAGGGCCACCAGTGCTGTGTGGTCTGCACAGACAGTCACACTGCCCTGCACTCAGCTACTCAGTCTTCTAAGGCTGGGCCTCCAGCAGCAGGGGTTATGCTGGCTCCGGGAGCACTGGGGACTTGCTCATGACCAGGGAGCATTGCTTGAGGCTGACCACAGTGGTCAGCTGTCTTCTCCTGCTCTCACTTGGCAGCTGGGAGTTTCTTCACTTAATAAGATAATAAGGAAAGGAAATTATTAACAATTATATAGTAGTTCTGGGAATTTGGCTGGGAAATGAATAAATGGTAAAATCCCAGCAAAACCTTCAGGGACTCAGCTGAGGGCTGCACCTGCTGAGCCCCTGCATTGCACACAGATGGGGAGTCAAGGCTGGAGCAGGCAGCATGCAGACCCTTCCCACTCCCCCAGCTATCCTCCTGCAAGACTCCATCCTGCTGTTCTGCCACGCTGGGCACATGTTTCCTCAGGCCCCCTCCTGAAAAGATGACCCTTTTGTTGAAAATCAAAGCAAGCAAGTCATTTTCTGCAGAAACATTCTCAACAGCAGTATCAAGAGTGTCTTTTGTGTGTTTTTCTGGTAATTATACCACTGAGGTGCCTGCTGGGGTGTGAGCTGTTCTAATTGTCATGGAACAGAGGGAAGATTAAAAGGAAAGAAGGAAAATATGATCTTCATTTTCCTTGCACCGGAGAGAATGAAATTCAAGGGATTTCACTCAAAAGCGTTTGATCAGGGTTGGTTGTTTTTAATGCCCCAAAAGGAAATTCTGCAGATTTAAGATCTTCCACAAGCCCATAGAATGGGCTGAAACACAAGCCTTTCTCCCTGGATTTAGTTTATTTTTCCTATTAATATTTCCTAAACATTTAGGGCTCCTTGGAGGGAAAACAAGACTGTAGCAGTAACCTTGGTGCTAAATATTTTATCCATGGCTTAGTCAGTAGTGGCATCTTGTCTTTTTATTACTTTTAAATAAAATGATGAACCACAAGAAGGAAGTATAGGAAAAAGTGCCTGCTTTGTCTCCAGGTGACCATGAGAGTCTGTTCACTGCTGCTGACTGCTCCCCGCCATGCCGTGGACCCTGGGTGAACAGAGGAAGGTTTTTGAAAACAGTGATCATAGGCAGGTGTGATGGCACACACTTGTCACCCCAGCACTCTGGGGGCAGAGGCAGGAGGATTCTAAGTTTGAGCCGAGCCTAGGCAACTTAGCAAGACCCTGTCTCAAAGTAAAAAATAAACGCCTAGAGGTGTAGCTCAGTGTTAATCCCCGGTACCACAAAAACAAACAAACAAACACAAAAACTCAGTGACTTGTGTGCTTTTGCTTTGAAATCAAGTCTACACCATCATAACTGTCTTTCCTTGTAGTGACCATAGACTTTCCTTACAGCTACAAATCTCTGAATCGTTTTCATGTTGATTTTCATTAAATTGACCACAAGAGGGTGAAGAGTCTCTTCTGAGTTAATTTCTACCCAGTCAGAGAAGCCAGTGATTTCCTCCTCTGAGTCTCACTTTGAAGAACAATCAAGGGTAACAGCTTCCTTGCAAAAGCTCAGAATTCTCCATGTCTTTGGAGCCCTGGGAGTGCCACTAAGGGACCCAAGCCCTCCTGCTGGTCAAGGACACCAGGAGTCCAGGCTCCAGCAAGAGACTGGCTCTAAGGGATGGTGTCACAAGCCAGGCCTGCATCCCATCCCCTTGCCCAGAGACACTGACACTCTGTGGGCCCTGGGAAGCTGGAAAGGGGCAGCCTCCATGGCCAGCTCTCTGGAGCACAGCAGTTTCTACAGAGACATGTGAGCTATGGGGCCAAACACTTCCCAAGCACAAGTCGCAGAGACAGACAACCCATCACTAGAGCCTCCGCCTCTGTGTGCGGCTGCGTCCCACCTACATCCTCCAGGACTGGCCCTGCTGAACAGTCACACAAGCATCTCTGCAATAGAATAACCGATTCTGCTCAGGGATCCCTGCCTGGGGACTCCTTATCCCTAGCCTTGGGCCTGGAAGCTTCTCAGAGACCACCAGCCATCTTGTTCAGAAGGGCACTGAAGCATGTGAGCAGCAGCACCAGGACACACAGGCTGCTCCCCAGCTCCTGTCAGCCCACCACCTCTCAAAGAGCCTCCAGAGACAGATCTTCGGGGAAGCTTCCAGCCAGGAGGAGGCTACTCCTCTACATTAGAGGGTCCTCATCACCATTGCTGCCTCCAAACAGAGTCCAGCCTCTCTTGGGCAAGGTGAGCAACGGGTGCGCTTCTGTGCACAGCGGCACCTCTCCCTACCCTGAGAACTGTTTTCGGGTGGCTTCCCTGCTCTGCGTTCCAGCCCTATCACTGCTGTCCCCATTCCTGGCCTCCCTGCCTTCCTTGTTTCCAGGATCCCTCTATGAAAAGCAGGTGTGGCCAGTGCTGACCAGGATCCCTTCCCTGGTGGGGTCCAGTTCTGGGGTCCTGTACCCAGTGTGCTAGAGAGCCACCCTCCCATCCCAGAGCCAAACTCCAAGACTGCACCCCACCTGAGAAAGACCAGTAGACAGCAGGGCTCCAAGCCTTGAAACAGACAAACAGTCCCCCACCACCACCGCCGCCACCGGAGTATAGAATAAGGGATCCCAAATTTAGCACAAAATACCATGGTGCGATCCAAGACTGAAGGTCATGCTGAGCTACTGCCAAGGAGAAGCCCCCTCACCTTCCAGAACATTCACCCACCGAAAACCTGGTATTAAATAGCTTAATATATCTCGTTAATGACAAGGTGGCTGTTTTCTGCTGCGTGAGTGACGGGAAGATTATCCGAGACAGAGGGGCTAATTTTTGCCTCCACGCCCGCGTGGGGTGAGTCAGGGATCCACCATATGTTTAGGAGGAAAAAGTGAGCGTCTGTCTTCTCTGGGTTCTTTCCTCCCCGAGACTGGCACTGGTAGGGAAGGTGGGGCAGGTGTGGGTGGCCCCAGATAGCAGGGCCTGATCCCCAGAACATGTGAAGGTCACCTTATTGTGAAACTGGATCTTTGGAGATGTGATCAAGTTAAAGGTTTTTAGATAGGGAGAGTACCTGGACTAGCCTAGGCCTTCAATGCCATCAGCTGGCCTCCTAAGAGGGACATTTAACACGCACAGGGGAGGCTCTGTGAAGACAGAGGTGGGATGGAGCCAAGGGACTCCCAGAGCCTCTGGCAACTGGCAGGGGCAGCAGGGACACTGCGCTGGAGTGTGCAGAGAAACCCGGCCAACCCACACCTCCATGTCAGCCTTCTGGCCTGGAGTGTTAAGCCACCGGTTTGTGGCTATTTATTTCAACAGCCCAAGAAACCTCGAGAGACATCTGAGTCCCTGCATTTGGTCACAAGAGCCACCAAGAGGTTCACAAGGAAGGCCTTGGATGGACAGAGGGCAACTGGCCCTACTCTGGTTTCACTGCCCCTTAGCTGGTGACTCCCAGTCCACCTCCTCATTTCTGATATACGGAGTTCCCCTACTGGTGTCCATCTCCAGACTCCACTGAGACTCAAACTCTGGCATAGAACAGTCAATGGATGTGAGATCCCCCTTGAAGCTCTGGACATGGGGCACAAGCTCGCCACTGGCACCTGTTCCTGGAGCACATGAGCCGTGGTCCCACAGGCAAGTTTCAGAGCAAGCCAGGGCTGAGAAGATAAGATACACAGGGCCGGTGGACAGCTGGGAAGCATGAAGCACTCGGGGCTCACTCCACAGCGTGGATGAAAGCAGCCATAGCCAATCAATATTGGACAGTGAGATATTACATGAAACAATTTACAAGTCAGGGTACCGCTGCCAGCTCCTAACCTACCACCAGTGAGCACAGCAAGTCTGCTCGGTGGAAAAGATAGTAAAGGACAAAATACAGTGATCCCAAAGGCCCGGGCATAGTGGCACACACCTGTAATCTCAGCACCTGGGAGGCTGAGGCAGGGTGATTGTGCGAGTTCGAGGCCAGCCTGGGCTACAAAGTGAATTCAAGGCCAGCCTGAACTGCGTGGTGAAATCCTATCTCAAAAAGACAAAAATGAAACAAAGCAAAACCAAAAGAATAGTGATTTTAAGACCAAGCATCCCGACTGGAGAAAGCGTGTGTCAAGTCGTCTGATGGGAGACACAGGTTCCAGCATCCTCTGCCATCCATAGAGCAGGAGGCTGGTATGGGCCACGGTGTGTGCTGGCACAGGGTAGAGAATGGAGCTAGGATGGCAGCTCAGTACACGGGGTGAGGGGATCGCTCCAGGGCAGAGAGGCCCATGGGCCTCTCATGGCCCAGAGAAGGAGAGCATGATCTGGTAGAGGTCAGGTGGTCAGGGCTGGTGGCCCTCAGGGACAGACATGGGAAGATGCCCTGAGAGGAAACTCTCAGGAGAGTTCGTCAGCGCCATTCCGTGTGCTCTGGGCCAGCAAATGTGTCCTATGGGTCCTGCTTTCTTGGTTTCATCTGCTTGTTGGAACGCAGCCACCCCTCATGCCTTGCCTTCTGCCCACACTGCAGGTGTGAGATCCATGGCTTTCTAGGATACACAGACGTTGATGCGTGGTCCACCCTTTGCTGGACCTCAGTTTCCTGTCTGCTTCCTTAGGGTCTTAGGATACCTAGCTCTGACTGGGGAACCTGGGGCCATGGCTGTGGAACAGCTGTCCATCCCCAGAGGTGACCAGTGGTTTTCTGTGGCTTTTGCCCCAGCTCCCACCTCCCATTCTGTCCCCTAGTTAGCCATTCTGCCTGGAGAGCATGCTTGCCCAGGACACAATCAAACTGCACACTCCTTTCCCTGACTGGCAAGGGCCGCAGCTCCACATGCGGTGACTTCCTGAGCCAACTGGTCTGCAGCGCTTCTGCAGCGCTTGTCCCCATCAGCCCTGGAGGGAGAAGTCAGGCAACTCTGGCTCCACCTTTTGTCCCCCACATGGCTACCAGGGAATCTGCTGGCCTGTGCCCTGCCTGTGGGCACGTGGGCACCCCGCTCAGGCCTCTTCCCCGCGGGGGCTCCCAGAACTGCCTTGAGAGTGGACTGTTAGACCCAAGCGCATGACTTTGAGTCTGGCTGTTTCTGGCTGAGTATCCTCTCCCACGGGCTATAGAATGGGCATCATGGAAAATCAGGAGGAGCCTCACCCAAAGTTCTCAGCACCATGCTCAGCGCACAGTGAGAGACAGGTTAGTGTGGGGTTTTATACCTTTGCATGCTTTGGTAAAAGCCACCAGTCTTATCTATATTTACCTGGAGGAATAATCCCCCAAAATTAAAGGTTGACATGGTAATGGTTCCAGTGACTCTGCCCCAGGTTCCAAACAGAGCCAGAAATCATGACGGACAATCCCCAGTGTGTGTGTGTGTGTGTGTGTGTGTGTGTGTGTGTGTATGTGTGTGTGTGCACGCGCGTGCGTGCATAGTGTGTAGCCAGCACCCCAGCTACCCAGAGGATCTTTTCTGACCTAAGCCAGGGATGCTAGCTTCCAAGAAAATAGCCAATCCCTCCCACATGGAGCCTGGACCTTCTCAGGTAGACCCTGCCCCAGACCTTTTAGTCTATGGCTCCACCCTCGCTATGCCCACTGCAGCCTAAATGCCCATCCAGGTGGCCAGCATTGTATGAGCTCACAGTGGTGGCTCTGGCACCAGGGAGTCACAGCACCCAGAAGCAGCTCTGGTCCAGGAAGAAACATGACTTTGTAGACAGAAGGATGAAGCTCCAGAGATTCTCTACTCTTCTCTGGCCATGTGATCTGCATATGCCTCTTCCTCTCCAGATGTTCCTGTCATTAGACTGGGGACAATGGGGGGCGCTGGGAGCCCCATAAGGACTCATTGCCAGCTGGAGATGGACACATACTGCTACCTAAATTCTGCCTCTCTCAGCTATTTTTTGGAAAGAGTGGTACAGTTCTTTCTGGCAAAATATTCTGCATCATTTCCTAAAAGTGTCATAAATTCTAGCCTTGATAGAGTGACCAGACCTAGAGGAAACAGACAAGAATCTGAAATTCTTGTGAGGAGCTTGTGTCACCCACATGTCCTGCTGTGGAGTTGCCAAAAATTAGTTTCCTGAGGCTTCTGCTATGGATGTCATAACGTAGTGCCCAGGACAATGCGGGACCCTCTGGTGCACCGTGGGCTGCCTTCCTGCAGGAGGCTCTGGGAAAGACAAAGCTCCCTTTTCTTGCTTCTTGAGGGACAATGTCCCTTGCTCGTGGCCCCTTTTTCCATCCCCAGAGACAGAGGGGCAGTGGCTTTGGTGGCTCCATCTCCCCTGGGCCCTCTTGTGAGGACCCCATGATTGTGTCAAGCAAACCCTCCTGAAGGACACTCCTCATCTCAAGACTCTCCACTGGCATCTACAGAGGCTTTTCTGCCATGTGAGGTACCACATGCACATTCTGGGGACTCCTCCATGCGCATCTTTGATGCCCACCACAGATTACCAGGGAGGGTCAACCCAGAAGTCACTCTCACTTCAGTATGAATAGGCACAATCAACACTTACTGTGTTTTCTTGGGAGCTAAGGAAAGACCTTCTAAAGGGAAGGGGATTGTGTTCATCTCTGGGGAAGAGGAAGAGGTATGTGGACTTCAGAGGTTATGGAAAACCTTCAGAGGGTGCACCAGCTAGGACTTGGCTTTTCCCTGGGGCTGCCCATGAGTGCCTGCCTTTCTAGTGGCCTTTGGGCCCAAGGTGTAGCACTCATGAGGAGACACAGACAAGTGCTGTGCTGGGCTCTGACCCTGCTAGGTCTCTCCTGATTCTCTCCCTGAATCCTGTGAGTCTCCCTCCACTGGAACAGCACCCTTGGAATCTGGCTCATGCCTCAACCCCACCCCATCAACACTGAAACTCTTTCTCCTGCTCAGGCACGAGCCAGTGGGTGGCCAGGGGTGGCTCACTGTGACCTTGGGTGGTGGCCTAAGGTCCCAGAGCAGATGCCTTCCAGGGTGAGGGGCAATGGGCAAAAGTCAGCCCCACCTTCTGGAATGGGCAGGGTGGAACCCACAGGCCCAGTCCTTGGTGTGCTGGGTCCCAGCTGCAGAGTGTCAGTGTCTCAGCTCAGCCTCAAGGCTCTGCCCAGATGCCTGGTGAGGAGGGTGCAGGTTAGCGGGGGTCCTGGGCACCCTGCTGAGTGTCGACTTAGTGCAGTTAAGTGACTCAGAAAGTACCATGGGCCCTCTGGGAGCCCAGTGAGGATGTGGTCACTGCTCTGTCCTGTGGCTGGAGGGCCCAGAGACCTTCTCCGGGACTGAGGACCAAGCAGCCCCATCCGAGAAGTCCATCCACACTCCCCCACCACCCATAGCAGCACTGAGGGCCACTTACTTTGGGGGGGGGGCTTCCTGGGACATTGGAAATGAGAGAGGTCTCCAAAGGGAGGGGCAAAAGCCATCGTGTATTTCAGCAATGGGCATTCAGCGCCCCAGCACCCCTACCCTGGCTCAGAACAGGCAGTTCCTTCTCAAACACAACCAGGAAAGCTCATGCTAATCCACCAGGCAAGAGCCCAGCAGAGCCTGGGAAGTGTATGGGCCCCAGGTGATGACGGGCAAAGACAGCATTTGGCCATCTGCTTGTGAGTTCCAGGATTTTAGGATAAGTGTCTCTCCCCAGTGGGCCCCTTTATTTCACCCATACAAACTCAATTTACTTACTTACTTCTACTAACTTCCTTTTTTGAACTTGATACTTTACTTACCCCCCACACACAAAACCAGAACGCCCCTCTGCCTGTCTCCCCATTGAGGGCCTCAGGGGAGGAAGCCCCTCCTTCTGCACGGCTGGAGTCTGCAGCTGCATCTGGGTGACCTAGCAGGCAGCCTGGCCAGTTCTGTGGGGCACCCCATCTGGTTCTCAGGTGCAGGTGTCCACAGCCGACAGGGTGTCCCCAGGTCTCCGGTGACCTGGCAAAGCTGCAAAGACGATGACTTTGGGTCCTAGGCTCCAGGGCACTTGGATGGTGACCTCCTGGGTCAGGAAACATTTGTCCCAGCCACCCTGCTCCCCTCCTGGTCAGGACAGCTTCACACTTTGGGTGCCCAGCCACCAAAGTATCTGATAACATCTTCTACCTTGGAGGCAGGTCCATGCCTTTCACCTGCCCTCCATACCTGGCGCACCTTTCTACAGCATGCCAGATGGGAAAGGGGGGCTGCCAGCTGGCTGAGTTCACTGAGTTTGTCCCCTGTCTGAGGTGACAGGCCTAGTACTTTTCCAGAGCACCCAAGCAGCATTTCTCTCCAGTCCAGGAAGGAGTCAGGAAACCTGGCACAGAGAGGGCATCAAGGCACCGGCCCATGGGTCTCTGAGGACAATGTCCTATCTCCTGGGCTGCCTGGCACTGCTGGCTCCCAGCAACCCCAGAGGTGTCCCTGTGCCTCCCCTGCTCTGCTGCCCAACTCCTGTGGCTGCAGATGTGGCTCAGAGCCATGTTTGCCCAGCCTTTCTTGTCAGACGGGGGCCCCAGTAGGAGTGGGGCATTTTCCAAAGATGCATGTTTGAGTGGTTGAGGGACCAGGGGGTGTCTGTGGCTAAGGCGCTCCTTTCCCTCTTCCTCACCAGCACCAACCATCTTTACCGCTCTGTTTCAATGCAGACTTTTTGCTTTCATTTGTCTTGCTATGTAGTTCAGATTGTCCTTGAACACACTGTGTGGCCCAGGCTAGCCTCAAACTCATGGCAATCCGTCTGCCTCAGGAGGTGGGAGAGCCGGGCTTACAGGTGTGCATCACCACACCTCGCTTGGTGCAGACTTTAAAAAGAAGACCTGGAGGGAGGCACCTTGTCCTTGAGCCTCACACAGCAACCTCTCCTCTGTGGGGTCCCAGCACTGCTTTCCCAAGCACGTCCAGCTGGGCAGCAGGTCCTCTTGCCCTCTGGGACTGCCTTGTGCTGGCTCTGCCTGGAGGCCTTATCAGTTCAGATGGAGCTGGGTGACTGCCCTGGGTGCACAGCCTGTGGAAGCCTGGAACAGCTCCCAACAAGAGTCCAGGGCGCAGCCCCACCACAAGGCTCAGGAGTTGTGGGGATTTTCCAAAAGAGCCAGCTGGAGTGGACCTTGGCGACAAAGTGTGAACCTGGGGCCTCAAAGCTACTCCATTCTGAGGATTGTGCAGTATGGAGAGAGAGGGATCTTTGTGGCTGGTGAGGGAGGCAGGGTGGCCTCCTTCATGTTGGGGAGCCAGCCTGCTGGAAACATGGGAGATGGCCTGTGAGTCCCCACAGACAGCAGCCCATGGCACATGCATACAGGGCACGTGACCCGGACATGAGGATGGACAGGGACTGGTGGCCAGATAGTCGCTCTTGATGAGTGGCTTGTTGTGACACACAGCTTGAGGGTGTTGGAAGGGTGGTAGCCAAATGTGGACAGCAGCCCCAGAGTGGTCACCTGGAAAGTTCAGGGAGGAAGAGGGCAAGTTATGCACAGGTGTCAGGTCCATCACGAAACTTACACTCCATCCAGAAGGCCACCAGCTGCTTGGCCAGTAAGGGGCCTCCAGGTTAGCTGTGTGCTCAGTGACCACCAAGGTCTATGTGGAGGTGGGCGTGAGATCTCCTATGTGGAGGTCGGGTGAGAACACATCATGGGATGGTGATCACCTGGCCACTACCAGCCTGGGGGAAAGATCAAGTCCCTGCCAGGTAGGAGTAGAGCTGGGCTGCAGGACATCAAGAAGAACCAATGGCCAAGGCACAACATACCCAGATGGCCCTGAAGAGAGGCCACTAACCACTGCCCTCCCTCAGTGACTGCTTGAGCCTGGAGGTGGCCACACATGACCAAGTGTCTGGGGATAGGCAGCCTGGGCTTAGGCAGGACAGCCTGGTGGTCAGGGCCCAAGTAGCACATTGGAGTCTGCTAGCACCACCCCCAGGATCCTGATCTAAGGGTCCCGGGGTGTGATGGGCACAATCACCCCTCAGGTGACTCCAAGGTGTCCCAAAGCTAATTGTAGGCATGAACAACCTCTGGCCCTGTCCAAGCACCCACCTTGTCCCGTGGGTCCTGGAACTTAGGGTCAGCAGCTCACATCTATCCTTTGGGGCCTTGACAACTGCAGAGGAGAGTCTGAGAAAGTTGGGGGTACAAGAGGCCCAGGGACTGTGAAGCATACCCCCCACTGGCCACAGCCTTTGGGCCAGTTGGGGGTGGACCTCAGTACCAGGCCAGCGTGGTGGCTGCATGTCATGGCCGTGGAGCAGGGCCATTGCAGAGTACTCGGGGAGAGTCCTGCAATGCAGATGAGGACTGGTGCATGGCCCTGGCCCTGAACAGTGGGTTTTGGCCAATCCTGGCCCTGCTGCACTGTAAACACCAGGGAGCTCATTTTCAAGGAGCAACTTCCAGCGAAGTGCTTAGTCTCTCAGTGACCTGGCAGCCAGTGTAGTGGTTTATGTCTTAGAGAAGGAGGTAGGTGGCCACGTGACCACCGTCTAGATGACTGCAGGCCTCCAGGTCGGGATTCAGAGCCATGGAATGTGCAGAGCACGACATACACCAGTCTTGCTTCTCTGTGGTTCTTGTCTACTGAGGGGCCATGACACCCATGGCTAGTGGTGTGCTCCGCAGAGATGCGTGGGTTGTACAAGGAGAGGCAAGAATCCCCCCAACCCCTCCTAGACATCAGATGCCCCTCCCAGGGTTAGGGTACATTCTCAGCATCTCTGAGAGTTGCCGGCATTCCCTGGGGAGGGGAAAGAGGGCAGCCAGTGTCCATGTCAGAGTGGATATGGACACGTCAAGGGCAAGAGGCCCCAGAACACCTTGCCACTGGCCCAGGACAGCTTCCTGCCTTTCAGAACCTAGTGACATTAACTAGGAGCTGTTCTGTGCCAGGTCAGAAAGGCCTCAAGGAAGTGTCTGGATTTTTCCCAGAGCCTCAGGGCTCAGAGGCACCTGGATGTCACATGTGTGACCTCCTAGGAGGGCCAGGCAGTGTGAGAGAGAAAGAAAGATACGTCAGGGTATTGGCAGAAAGATCCGCTCCATTTAGCACCCTGTGCTGACATTGTCTGTGCATATCCAGCTGCGAGTGTGTGTCACTCCCCAGTAGGCGGAGGTGACTACATGGGCACCAGCTTAAGGCTGCAGGTGGATGGAAGCCACTTTGTGCCCCCAGCAGCTCCCCACTAATGCCTGACCACGGAATGCCAGTCCTGAAGCAGGCCCTTGGCTGGGCATGGGATCCCCAGGGAAGGACACTCCTGCCCCCAAGCCTTTCTGCTGTACAGGGAACAGTGCTGCCCAGTGCCCCTGTGCCAAGGGCTTGCTGCTGCTGGGAGGGAGCCGTGTCTGTCTCGGGCTGCGGGGAGGCCCTAGAGGGAAATGCACGTGGTGGCTGAGCAGGACCCAGGCTGGCTGTCAGGTGTGCTGAGAGAGGCAGCTGGAGTGGGAGACTCATTTTCTGGGACAAGGGTGTTTCCACCCAAGGAGCAGGGATGGCGAAGTCCCAGGGAGCAAGGGGCCCTGAATCCTGTGGATGCAGAGGGTAGATTTGTTGGAAGGCACTTGCTTCCACTGCCCTGCGAGATCCTGCCTCAGTGTCGGGTGTATGGCTGACCCACAGTGCTATAAAGAAATGAAATCATTTGCCCACATTTAAAAACCAAGAGACTCTACAAAGTCCAGACTCTTAAACCTCAGAAGCCCTGCCCAGTGGGACCAGCACACCACTCTCAAGGGCACCCCTGTGCCATCCCATCCTCTCAGCCCTGCCCTGCTGGAAATAGACAGGACCACGGGCTGCTCTCCTCGTTCTCTGCAGACTACCCTTCACTAAAACAGAGCACAGGTCAGGCGGGAGCCACCAGAGGGGCTACTGCAGCGACCAGATTTGTGCGCTTAACTGCGGTAGGTACACCACTCATCTGCTGCTCAAGCTGAGCCTCTTTTTACAGCCGAAAATCAAATACCTTCTCACAGCCACTAAGGTTCTTTCCCTGCCCTTCTGCAAAGCTGTGCCTGGAAAAATCGGTGGAGCTGGAGCCAAATCCCTTCCTTCCAAGATCCCCCAAATAACTCTGCTCTAAGGGGCTGTGCATGTGTGTACACACGTGCACAAGTTAGTGGTGTGTGTACACTTGTGTGTGTGTGCAATGGTGCGTGCATGTGGGTACCTGCAGTGGGCAGACAGAATTTAACCACACTGAATCCTGCTCCAGCCTCATCAGGACCTTGAGTGGACACCACTATATTTGTCCCACCCTGGGTCCCTCTAGCCTATCTTAGTGTCCCATAGTCACTGCTGCAGTGTGATCACAAAGGGCAGACTCCAAGGGCCCAGACCCAGAGAACTCCAAGTGGGTATTCAGTTTGCATGGATAGGACAGGTAGAGACTCAGCACACACAGTGTGCCTGGCCCATGTATAGTCATCTGGAGGCCCCTGCCCCAGAAGCAGCTGTTCTAATTCTCCCTCTAGGGCTCATACTTGAGGCTGGGGGAGGGAAGTTTCGTGGCTGGTCAGTGGTAGAGCTGAGATGCAGCCACAGACTTGAGGTTGGCCTGGTAAACACCCTTTCATAGACCTCGTGTGTGCAAAGCAGGAGTAAAGAGAGATTCAGTAAAGGTCACATGTGCAATACCTGATGGGGTTGTATACCCAGGTACAGATAAGGAGAGGCCCTGAAAGAGCTTATGATTCCAGGGGACTTTCCAGAGGTGATAGCCAGAGAAGCAGAGGAAGGAAGGAAGGAAGGGAGGGCAGGCCAAGGTATATAGAGGCCACATCACAGAGCTCTGCCTGGCACACGGCCACTAGACACAGGCACTTATTTAAATTTAAATTAATTAAATTAAGAGCGAAAGGCTAGCTCCTCCCTGGCTCTATGCATTTTTCGAGTGGCCAGTGCCCACACCTGAGCAACCCTGCTGCATTGGTCAGTGCAGCGTAGCACAGCCATCCTGGAGTGAAGTTCTGTCCCAAGCAGATCTGGGGATGAGGCTAAGGCCACACAGGCAGACCCAAAGAGACTACAGGCACCCATTTTCCAGATGGGAGGGTGGTCAGCGAGACCCAAAGAGGTCCCAAGAGAGTCCTTGCTACAGGGCCTGGCGCTGCTCCACATGGGCTGCACCCAGGGCCAGCAAGGAACTCTGCCTGCCTAATCATGTGTTGAGGCCAGGATTTCCCAAAGGAAATAATTCTGCGTTCCACAGCTACCTAAACCAACCTGTGGCATAGCATTGAAGCATCCTGTGCAGGCTGTTCCAGGAACACCTACAGGCCTGAGGCTCCAGAAAGGTCAAAGAACAGAACTCTTGCCTCTGTCCTTACCCTTTTTCCAGCTAAACCTTACGGAAGTCCAGAAGAACCAGTGTTCTGAGAACAGCTTTGCTGAAAGCCAGTGCTTCTGAGCTAAGCACAGGGGCCATATTCAACCTCAAGAGCTCATGATTGGCCCAGTGAGGGGACTGACAGGCCTGGTCTGACCTACAGTGCTATAAAGAAATGAAATCATTTGCCCATATTTAAAAACCAAGAGACTCCACAAAGTCCAGACTCTTAAACCTCAGAAGCCCTGCCTGGTAGGACCAACACACCACCATCAAGGGCACCCATGTGCCATCCGCAACTGCTGCCAGATGGCCAGCCTCCCCCAATTAGTGGACTGAGGAAGCATACAAGGACACATGACCCCCACTTGGCACATGGTCAGATCAGCGCTCCCTCAGGTACCAGGGTGCCTGTTCGGACACGGGAACCTCCAAGGGTCACGAGGAACAATGTGTTCCCAGCATCAGTGATACACACAGGTTCCTGGAAAGGTGGAGGAGGAAATCTTGTTACTGGGATAAGTGATGTTCGGGGAACCACCTGGCACAGCTACAGCCCTCACCTGTAGCCTGGACTCTGTCCTCCCCCACTGGAGGCCTCCTGCTGTCCTTGGTGGGGACAGCAGCAGCACCCAGGGGGCCCAGATTTCATGCCAGAATCACTGCTATCTTAGGCCTTTTGGGCAATGATGGGTTAATGTTTCCAGATTCTTAAGGTCAAACCCCACATGCCAGGGCCTCACCAGAGCCCTGAGACTGGTCCCTGCCTCTCCCAAGTCTGTTGAACATCTCAGAGCCCGAGGCACTGGAGACCATCCATGTTTGCAGAATGACACTGGATGACCTTTCCTGCCTGTAGCTTCATGTCCCTGGCCAGATGCAGGGGTGAGAGGTGCCAGCTTTACTTTCAGAGCCTGGGAGGCACAGAGTGCTGAGTCCAGGAGTCCTAGAGAGACAGCAGGCAAAGTAGGCTGCACACACAGCAAGCCCAGTGTAGAGCCAGCTGTGGACACTGCGACCAGGTTGCACCCAGTGTATACCATGGGCCTAGGTAGGGTATGTAGGATCCCCAGTAGCATAGGAGGGGTCCTGTGATCCAGCAGAGCCCTATTCTTTCCCACCACCATGGACAGGACTCCCATGTGTATGCATCCTCCTGGGACACTAAGGACAGTCTTGAAGCTCTGTCTCCCAAACTCCAAGCTTCACTGAAGACACCCATGCGCCAGGAGGTCCTGGGCATGGTGTCCATAAGACACACAATTGGAAAAGCTGGTTTAGCCATGTGGTGTCTCAGAGGGAAGGCTGTTCCAGGATGAGGGAGCCACCTGAGTGCAGGCGGGAGGCGAACGACGGGGTCAAGTAGAGGGAACAGCAGGAGGTCATGACTCAGTTCAGGCGCTGGGTGGGAGAGCAGGGAAGTGGAGGCCCAGAGCCCAGTAGAGGATGGCAAGCTTCAGAAAGGGCCCAAGGGGGTGTCCTTCCCACCAGGGAACAGTCTGTGGGATGGTTTGTCCCACCAGACCTGGTCCCAGGTCCACATGTTAGAGAATCCTGTGTCCAGCTAGGGGGTACCTGCTCTACAGCAGGGCTGCCCTCCCTAAAAATGCGCACCCAGGGCCATGCAGATCCAAATCTCCACTTAGAGGCAGGCACTCCCTTGCCCATTGACCTTGGCATAGTCTGGCTGGCAGTAGGCTGACAATTCTGTGCTGCCCAGCTCCTGGGGACTGGCTTGACAGTTTGCCCGTTTTTCTGGTATAAACTTCTACCTGCAGCTGAGAGTGAGCTGCTCCCTGAGGTCACTGACTGTGGGCTGGGGAGACGCAGCTTCACCAGGCAATGCATTTCCACCTACAAGCACAGGGAGTGAACAGCCAGAGAGCAGACAAGATGGTAAAATACAGCGACTAAGGAAACCATGATGAGACTTGGGTACTGAGTGATTTTTAGGTATATCATGTTTGGCTGTAGTGGATATACTTTAACTTTTAATGACAGCTGTGACCCTGGTTAGCATAGTTCTCCAAAACATAAGTCAGCTCCAGAAGGTCACAGATGCCTCCTTGATTGGAGCTGTGCCCAATGACAAACCCATTTTTTTTGCCCCATTTTCTCCAGGCAAACGAGGGAGCAGGAGACACCCCCTGACTTCTTTTACTTCTCTGACTACGAGAGGCACAATGCGGAGATCGCCGCTTTCCACTTGGACAGGTGAGGCCCCTGGCCTTGAGGGGCACAGTGCATTGCCATCGTGATCACCCCACATCTGCCATCTCAGGGCTCTCTATCCAGAGCAGCCTGTGGGTCAGACTTCGCACCCCACCAGCAGCCGAAACACTGAGCCCCCGAGGGAATGACCTGCCTGGAGCCCCTCCCTTAGTAGGCAAAGTGGGCCCTGCCCAGAGTTCCTGAGATCTATGGGGCACTGCTTGCTGTCCACCCCAGCAAGGAGTGGCTGGGATGGATGGTGGGTAGTGGGGGCTGGGGACAAAGGGGAAAGGGTGAAGGACTCCATATTGTGCATTGTAACAGGAGAGTCACGGGTGTGAGCTGCTCTGGAAGCCATGAAGGCTTCCTAGAGGCAGAGAATGATGAAGGTACCCTGTCACCTGTCTCCCAGGGGGCAGCTCAGACACTGCAGGACATGATTAATACCAAATTCCAGTTGGCCCTTTGCTGCTGAGCAGATGGGGTGGCTTACATACACACCGTGTGACAGTCATCTGTTTCTATGCCCGGAAGGGAGGATTCTTAGCCCTGTCCCTGGGGTCAGCAGGATGTGGAGGACAAAGACCCCTCCCCAACCACAGCACAGGGTGGGCTTGGCCCTTGGGCCTCCAAGCCTCCTTGGCTGGACATAGGTCTTGGCTTGGAGTCCTCCAGCCACAGCATTGACCTGGCTGGCTGGAATGCAACACTGGGCTGACCCCAGAACCGCAGACCAGAGTCTGTAGCTAATAGGATCCCAGTGTCTCAAGGGAGATCATAGACCTTATGCGGTAACTGCAGAAATGCCCAGGAGTCTCATTTTCAACAATTTCACCCACTTCCACCAGAACAGCAGAGACGAAGAAAAGGACACCGGTGGCCCCAAGCTAGTAAGGCCACTGCCTAGGACACGTGGCCCCTTGGGGCAATTTGTTAATATAACAGACAGTTTAGCCTGGGGGCACCTAGAGTGGGCAGGCAGGAGGAGGTGGTGGGGTCCCCACCCGCCCCTCCTTGCCTGGCCCCTCTCCAGCCAGGCCATTGAGACATCCTGTGTCAGCAGGAAGAGCCCACGTTGGCATCTCCATTTAATTAAGCAAGTGGCCGTGCATGCAGAGCCACTCAGAAAGAGTTCCATTAAAAATGCTTAATTTAATTTAGTTTCATTTTAAATTCAGCCCTGGAATGAGGGCATGTTTTAGTGATTGGGTGCCTGGCAGGGCCAATGCCAGTGGCCACATTCCACCCGATTGTGCTGGCAGAGCCGTAGCTGGGTTAGACCGAGGCAAGAGAATGTGGCTCCCTGGCTTCCACAGAGGCCACTGAGAATCAGCCTTGTGTGGTAAAGAGTCCTTTCTTTGCCCTTGTCTCACCAGGATCCTGGACTTCCGCCGAGTCCCACCCGTGGCTGGCAGGATGGTCAACATGACCAAGGAGATCCGGGATGTGACCCGGGACAAGAAGCTGTGGAGAACCTTCTTCATCTCTCCAGGTAGCCTTGCCTAGCCGTGGGGCCTGAGATGCAGTGACCTGGCTCACTGCTGAAAGAAGTTGCTGCAGAACACTGGTTCTCTGCTTCTGGCCCTTTGTGTGTGTAGGGGGGCAAATGTGCTCCCTGTCTGTAAGTGTCCAACTACCCCACAACTTAACCAGCTGCCGGAGGCTGTGTGGGTGTGGCCACGCCACTAACCGCTTCCCCATGCGAGGCACAGGGTTATGGCCACTGTCTCCCACTGTTTATTTTGGTATTTGATTACTCATCTGCCCTGGCTACTTAACCTGCATTCAATACTCCACTGACCCGTCCTTTTCTGAGCCCTTCCTGGAAGTGGCCCATGCTGAGCCCCTGGCACTGGTGCACCCTGCATGCTGGGGTCTAGGGAGCCCCTTCCATTCCCAAAAGCACCAAGTGGTCTCCACAGTGATGGGCAGAACTTTGTAGCTCATCACGTAAATCCAGTAACAGCCCTTGATGAGCTGTGTCTTAGGGTGTGTTGGCACATAAAAGTCGGACCTAAAAGCTCATTTCATGTAGATGTTTCGGACCAATACATTCTGCCTTCTTTCTTAACTGTGTTTGCTGAGTTGTCAGAATCCAGGTCTGTGAACTCCTAATTTAATTAAGCTCTGTTTTCCTCACCCAATACCCAGCTTTTCATATGGTCTCTTCCTCTCTTAGAATCCATTCATGATAGAAAAATAGAACAGAGCTCTCCAGAGAAGCAGAGAAGAGTGTCCCCATTCCCCTGGTCCCTGGTGCCTGGCAGGAGGGGCTGAATAAGAGGCTGTGTGTCACGAGGCTCTTGGGAGGGTTGGTCATGCCCAGAATCATCCCTGCCTGGGCTTCCCCTTAGAGAACCAAAACTGGCCTTCAACCTGGAACAAGAGCTTGCTGCTGGGATTCTGGCCTTTGGGCTCCTATTCACCCCACACCTTGCCCAGCCATGGCCCCGATGATCTTCCTCCAACCCCATCATCCCAGCACCATCCAGCCCCACTGTGTGTTCCCACTGCCCCTAAGAACTGACTCCTTGGCCCCCAGCTGCCATCAGACGCCTAGCTGCTTCTCGTCTGTTGCCTTATAGTCTTTATTGTGACCTGGATAGCAATGTATTTCAAAGGCCAAAAGCATGTTAGAGAATCACTTTCCTGTTCTCAGGAGCCCCCACCCAGCTTGGCAGTTGCCAATACCTTCCACCTGGACCAAGGCCCTTGCTGTAAACCAGGCCTCGTTCCTGGGCTCTCAGGTGTGGACAAAGGATAAATTCAGTTACACGCCTGAGGGTGGGGGAAGTACATCCGCTTACACTGGGCACATGGTCTGGCTAAGGCCATAGAGGTGGTTAGTGTCACCCACTGTGACACCATCCACTGCCTGCAGGCCCAGTGTCCAAGCAGTGGGTGAACGCAGGCCAAGTACCCCACAGCCATGGGCCCAGGTGACAGCACCCCAAAGGCATGGACAGGGAGACCAGCACCATTGGAAAGTCCACTGCATTGGACATTGGCGGGGATGTGGGGGGGGGCCTGTGTTTTCTACCTCCCATCACTTAGCACCTTGGAAACCCCTCTTCCCAGGCAGGAGGGCCCAAGGCAGGCCTCCTATGCAATGTGCTATGCCCAGCTCCTGGTATTTTTAGGTCATTTTGTAATAGTGAAGGTTTACAGATTCCTTTTTCTGTTTTTGTCCTATTTTGGTTTTTGCAAAGACTGAGCCAGTTCTTAGTGTAAGCAGACAAATTAAGATACTCCACACCCACTTCAGTTGACCTTTGGGATCCCCCCCCCCCCCCCCCCCCCCCCCCCCCCCCCCCCCCCCCCC